>JAJHUR010109246.1:0-13099 GCA_027495735.1 Lutjanus campechanus | reverse complement strand
GTTACCAATCGAAAAACAGAAAAAGAAACAATCCCTGATAGAATGGTGGTTTTAAAAACTGTTCTGTTTTTGTCAGATTAATTCCTACTGAGCCACATTTGTAATTAGTTTGATCTTTCAAGTATGTAAGACAACAAGCGCCTAATTAAGGCTTTATATCAGAACCACAAAAATATGACATGTTTTACCAGCTACTGCAAAGATTTGAAAAAAAAGTTTTAGTGAAACAGTCCCGAGGGCTTTAGATACTTTCATAATTTTCTGCCTTAAGTGCTACGAGGACCTTGACAAGCCATACACTGGCTTTACGTTGCAGTGTAATCCCCCTGTCAGGTTATTAATGAAGACATAATGCAGCTCACAGGATTACATCAGATTTTATCCTTTTCATTACTGAACATCTCAGCTCCTGTAACACAGCACAAGACAGTTTGTGGACCTCAAGGTTGAGATACGTAGTGACGATAAGAATGGGCTCAAATATATGAAAAAGTGTCTTGATACAAATTACAAATACTTGCTCATCAAATGTATAAAATGTACTCAAATAGAATAAAAATACTGGTATGGAAAGTGTATTTAATTAATTTACAAGTAATTTATACATTGAAAATTACAATAAAATATAAATACAATACTGCTATACATAACTAATATTATCACCTTTTAGGCATTTATTAGGCTTGGTATGGGTCTCAGCCTTGGAGGTGGTGCTCTGTAGACTTCTACCGGCTAATTTCTGGTATATGCCTCCACTAACTTGAATGGGAATAAAATGATTTAATCATGCGGTTCTTCAGAACTTTGCAGATGTTAATAGACTAGGGTGACCAGATGAGAATGGGAGAAATTTGGGACAGGGGAGTTGGGGGATGGGCGAGTCATGTCAGAAGTACTTTGTTACAAATTAAAGCTTGTAATTCACTTTTTAGTGCCTTTCAAGAAGTTAACATCAACAATAACCACAAGAACATTAACAGAGAAAACACATACCAACCACTCAAATAAAACAGAGAAAAATTGAATTGAATTAAATTAAATTAATACTAAAAAGAAATATTCACAGGGTAAGCATTGGCAGGGCCAATCCCTTTTCAATCACCCACAAAGTGGCAACATCAACTATATAACAGTGTCTCCCTAGTTAGCCATTCAGTATTGTATTCATGTCACAAATCTTGTGATCTTGTCACAAATTTTATTTTTTCTGTCCCGCAAAATTCAAATTACAAAATACTCAAAAGTAATTAAATTCACGTTTTAAATAAATTTAATTGAAATACTGCCCATCTCTGTTAATAATAATAGTTACTTTGCTTTCAAATACAGTTAAATAAGATAAATTTAATTTCCATTATCAATTATTGGTAGGTAGTTAGGTAATTTATTTTTCAAAGTGCAATGCACCAAAAGCTGGCCAGCCCACTCGGGCTTACAAGACACTACAAACAACAAAACAAAACAAATCAGCAGCAAACACTGTGATACAATGAGAGCAAAAGAAACAAATGTACACTTCCAACATGACAAACAGTCTTAATGATCAAATACTGAAAACTCAGACCTGCTTCTTAAATATTACATCCACATACCTTCAGCATATTTAAGGCACATCACTGTGGCTTTTAACACACCAAATAAAAAGTGCCCCTGTGTGCTGCTGACAGGCATTTAACACAAATGGAGCTGGGAGAAACACTTTGTCTGTAAACAGGTACTGAAGTCTACATTTATCAGACATGGGAAACAAATCAAGACAATCATGAGGCATTTTAAGAAAAGGCGTATGTCTAAAATTATGATATAATGGACAATAGAACAAAATTCTTTGGTTCAATAATCATAATGTAGGTTATAAATCCTTTATATTTAATAAGAACCAGAAAAGACTCATTAACATTTTAATGTGTTACTGTAATTTCTGCTAATGAGTAAACTGAATAATAGACTTAAATGCCTCGGCATTAAACAGCACATTATTCCTTAACTTTCAGTTAACTTTGTGTTTATTTCTGTCTTCCGTATTATGCCGCAGCCTGTGAGTGCGTCGTTAAAACTGAATTAATGAGCAGTAACTGTGCTCTGCTGTTGTTCACAGGGAATCTTGGGCTCGGGCTTCGCCCTGAAGGTGCAGCAGAAGCAAAGGCAGAAACACTTCAACAGACAGATCCCTGCAGCTGCCTGCCTCATTCAGGTATTTTATATTTGACCAAAAAATACTGCAACACAACCACAACACAGCCGGGGGACCGAACTGTCTGTGAGCCCCGGTCTTATTATTGAGACCATCCTTTCATGTAACCCTTACTTTCTCTCTTGCATGGCTCACATGTCGGCATGAAATGAGTCCTGTCCAACCAATATATTGCTATTTTCATGCCCCTCCAGCAATCGTGGAGATGTTTTGCAGTGGAGAACTTTGATTCTGCCACATTCAAGATGTTTTTGAGAAAGAGATCCAACCTCCACGCCTCCTCTCTGTCCACCCCCAAGCCCAAGAAATCGGTTAGTAATCATTTCGTGTATTTCACTGTAACTGCTTAAATCCGGTTTCCAGTTTATTACTGACACAAAGGCAAAACTAATGGCAGTATGAAGCAACAGCCCTGCAATACCATCAGTCCTACCTACATGAAAGTTATCTTCATGTTTTTATGTTGTTGTTGATTCAAGTTTATGGTAATTTTTGAAGGCTGTATTTTGGGGCTTGTGACTTTTAGTTCAGCTGTAAATAAAATAAATCAAGGTCAAAAGGACAGCAAATCTACCACTTGCTGTCCAGGGTGAGACAGATTCAAGGGACCAGAATCTACACTGCAGTATTATATATTACTACAGTTTATCGTTGTGATTTAAAAACAAATTGGTTTGAAATATAAAGGACCAATGTGTGGGATTTAGTGACATATAGGAAGCTTGCAGATTGCAAATACGTTGCCTCACCCTCCCCTTCCAAGCATGTAATGCTGGGCTCAGACCACAGGGGCCTCATTTTTTAAAATGTTCCTAGATTTATATTTGAACTAAGTCCTAAGATAATTTCTGATGGTGTGCTTCATTTGTAACTTGTGTACTTATCCATGGATCTCAAATGAACTTAAAATTGACGGCACCTGCCTTAGAATCAGTGATTTCCCTTTTATATAATGCAGAACCAATGAGGATTTAGTCAGGAACAGCCATGGAATGAAAGAGAAAAATCATTTTTTTGGAAGATGAGATCACACTGATGGTAGACTGAAGCCAAGCAAATGCAGAATTTAGACTTTTTCATCTCATAATTATGGCTTTATCTCAGGATTAGGAGTTTTATCTCATATTTTATCTTCTAATTATGACTTTTTAGCTTACGATTCCAACTTTTTAACTCATAATTTAAACTGTTTATCCTCTAATTATGGCTGTTAATCTTTATGACTTACCATGGGGATATATTTTTTCAGTGGCAGAGCTGCTCTCTCTGGCTCAGGAGCAGAGTGAGCTCCAGAGAACAGCTCGCTCTGCTCTGGTTTGTAAACTCCACAGACTCTCCCTTCACTTTACTCAGCAGCTGAGAAGCAACACATGGGAATTTCTTGAAGTTCCTCTGCAGTGTTCTGTATGGCCAAACTATAACCTTCACTGTACTTTTACTGCCACAACTTCACCGTTAAACTTTAATCCCTCGGCTCTGATTGACACCTGTCTGCTCTGCGCTCTCTCTGTCTTTTCCTTTTACCCAGGAGGAATGCAGAAAACTCATCAAATAGGCCCAGCAGGCTATGCCTACTTTTTCTTAAGGAAAGGTTAAAAATAAGGGAGATTTATTGGAAATATTTTAACAGGAAGATGGCAGGAGAGGAAGGTAAAATATGGGGGGGGGGGAAAGGAGTGTTGACAGGTATGGACCCACGCCAGCTGTAGATATATAGGTCTCATTCTGAGGTAACAAAAACACAACAATTCTTGTCTTCAGGTGATTATACCTTAATGAAAACATGACTGTTATATTCCATTTTGGTCATATTCTGCCAATAGATCCCGAAATTGCACACTGGGCCTTTAAGTTATAAAAATATATTAGCATCATTAATGTAATAGGTGTGAAATCTGTGTGAAAATACAACAAATTAAGGCAGGAACAACAGCAACAACAAAAAAAGAAGATATGCAACCCAGACAACAGCCAGCAGCAATTTAATATTAATATTGATTATTCATTATTACAGCTACTTGGGTATCAGACCATACCAGCACTTAAGAATACATTTTAAAATGTGGTTGACATGTCAGAACTTTTCCCCAAAGAATATACAGGGTCCCCAATGTTGAAACTGTGAAATTTTACAATAACAGCAATGATTATTTTCATTATTGATTAATCTGCCAATTATTTTCACAATTATTTTATGGTCTATTTCTATTATTTTACAGTCAAAGCGATGCCTTCAATTTCCTTCTTTTGTCCAACCAACAGTCCAAAACCCAAAAACTCTTCATTTACTGTCATAAATTACAAAGAAAAGAAAGAAATTCTTATATTTGAGAACCTGGAACCAGAAAGTAATTCACTGAAATGATTAATCAATCGTCAAAATAGTTGGCAGTTAATTTTCTTTTGATCAACTAATCGACATAGACACTAGCAGATAAGAGCAATATAAATAAAATATGTAAAATGTACCAATATAAATAATAAATTGTTGATTTTACTGATGTGACACTGTAATAGTAACTCCTGTGCTTCTGCAGCAATCAATGCTCAATCAAATCATTATTGAATGTTCACACATTGATCTGATATCAATGACAACTCCTTTATAAGCCCAAACAGAACTGGAAAAGTAGGTTTTTAGGTTTTCGGCACCTGATGCACAGAATAATTTACAGACTGATCTTCAACTTCAAAACCTAGTAACCTTGAACCAGTTCAAAGCTCTGGTGAAAACTCCCCAGGCTGTCTGTGTGCAAGTGTTTTATCTGAGTTTTAATGTTGTTAATCTCTGTGTTAGTCCTTTAATTACTATCACTGTTGAAACTGTGCTGTTGCCATCTTGGCTCGGCCTCAAAGGGACCAACCTGGTTAAATATAGGCCAAATAAATATGCAAAAAAATACATTGTGTTATTGACTAACATAAAATCAGCAACCATAGTCAGTCAGCTTCTTAATGTTACAGCAGAAATATTCTGACCATGTTTAAGGAGGGCCAGTGTTGAAAACTTAGGGTGAACATGTTATTTACTCTTCTGTCACTCAATCAATCAAAATATTATCGAAATCACAGGATGGAAAATGCAATATCCAAATCTGAGGAGCTGCGGTTTTGTTGATGAATGTAAAACGTTTCACAACTTACAATTATAAATGAAGCACTGTGGCACTACAGAGATGCCCTTGACTACAAATTATATTAGACAGAAGGGAACATGCTTGCTTGGTAGAGACCCCAGCCACGATCACATCACCATCTTCTTTCTTTTTTTCAGTGAAAATGAAATACAGAAATCATGACTCATTGCAATATCTGTCACAATAATTCCAATATGATTTCTTTTTTTTGCACGTTGTTCAGCCCAAGTGTCACTCTGGTGTCAAACTAATACCTACCTGCGTTCCTCCACAGGAACACTTTGTTAAGCTGATACAGTATCTTTACATTCCTTGCGCAGGTGAAGATAAAGAGGAAGTTGAAGAGCATTGACAAGGACAACGGCCCAACTTCACCCACAATCCCCAGCATCACCTACGACTCTGTATTTGACAGTGGGAGGGAGCTGAGCTCAGATGTTTACAGCACTGTGGGCACAGGTACGCTTATCTCTGATGCACAAGGTTGTGTTCTGTTTTTATCAGCGTGAAGAAACAGAATATTCAAGAACACACGCCTGATGTTACACTTAACAGGGCTTCTACATTTTCAGAGGTTGGAAGTAACTAAGTACAAATACTCATGTTACTGTACTCAAGTAGGTTTTTCAGCTATCTGTACTTTACTTAAGTATTTATTATTCTGACAGTTTTTGCGTCAACTCCCTGCACAAATATCTGTAATTTCTACTCCTCACATTTTCGGTCTAGTAACATTAGTTTTAATGCTTTAAAGGGGAGGGGCGCCCCTATAGCTCAGTTGGTAGAGCGTGTGCCCCGTGTACTGAGGCTGTTAGTCTTCTGCAGCAGCCGCCGGCTCGACTCCCGCGTGTGTCATCCCCCCTCTTTCAACCTCCTTTCCTGTCATATGAATAAAGGCAAAAAACCCAAAAAAATGATCTTTAATGCATTGAAGGGGAATTATTGATGATTTTTATTTTGTGTCTACAATAATACATGGAAAAGATAAGTCCCTGGTGTATCCATCAGTGCATATCACTCAGGACAGATGTAATAAGACGAAAATGATGTAAAAGATGTAAAAGATGTAACAAGACAAAAAAGATGTAACTCGACAAAAGTGACATAAAAAGATGTAACAACACATAAAAGGTGAGAAAGATGTAATAAGACCAAAAATGACATAAAAAGATGAAACAGATGTTATCAGAAAGACAAAACAAGGAGAAAACTTGGCGTAACAAGACAAAAAAAGACGTCACAAGATGACAAAATGAAATAAAAGATGTAACAAGACATAACAGACATAAGGCAAAAAATGAGAAAAGACGTAACATGATGAGGAATTTAATTTATTATTATACAGGAAAATATTGAAAGTAAATAATAAAATCAGTTACAATTAAACGGGCTCGACTCAGTTAAAACTGGTTTACAGCAGGTTCTGCAGCATGTGAAAGACAAAATCACGTGACATAACAGAAGACAAACAGCTGCAACAAAAATGACGTAACAAGACTATAAAGATGAAAAAGACGTAAAAAGATGAAAAAGACATAAGATGAAAAATGACATGAAAGACATTACAAAAAGAAACAGACAAGCAAGGGAGACTCGACCCTGGAGGACAGGTGTGGTTCAGTTAGCTTTGCACAGAAACACCGAGTATAAATGTTCTTTAGTGGGTGAATTTTTACTCTTGCACTTTGAGTGCATTTTAGAGCATGTACTTTCATTTTTACTTGAGTAAATAATCTGAATCAGGACTTATACTTCTTACCGTCTCTGTACATTTTTGCCAAAATCTAAAGAGTCTCTCCATGTATCATACATGTTATGCCTGTTAATGAGTCTCTGAAGACATGTACATAGAATAAACACTCACTATGCCACTCAAAATACACATAAGCACAGAAAATAAATGACTAATGCTGCAGTGGCTGCAAACCACACATTCAGTGAGGACACAGTGAAAAGAAAATGTTCGATTGGAGTTTCAGTTGTGGGGTTGTAGCCACAGGAAGGGGAAAGCTCAGCATCCCAACAGTGCACTGCTGAACTTCAGACAGCAACATACAGCCCTGCTGGATCAATAGTGGAGGGCTGAGAGTGATATAAACAAGCAATTCAAATCAAATACTGCATCTTCCAGTGTCATTTAAGGCAGCCTGAGCTCCACATGCCTCCGTCAATTCATTTCAGATTTGCTGCAGTTTTTTTTTTATAAAAGCCAAATTAGTGATTTAGTATTGAAGGCTGAAGGAATTTAAAAAAGGAAAAAATCGAACAGAATCTCGGCTGACTTTCATTTTGCAAACGTCTTCAGTGCTGTAACAGTCCTGCACCCAGAGATGTGGACTCAGAAGCAGGACTCACAGGCAGAGCAGTTGAAAGCAATAAATCGTTTACTCGGTTAGAAGTTCAAGGCAGAGTTCGGCAGCAGGTAATCAGTCATCAAACAAAGCAGGCGAGGGGCAGGCAGGCGGAACAGGCAGGCAGGAAAAATAAACGCAAGCTGGAGAGCTAAGACCGGGTAGTACATTAGACAATCTGGCGTACTACTGGGGAAAGAATGTTGTTATATATGCAGGGGAGATGATGAGGAAACGGGGAACAGGTGTGCTGGTGAGTGAGGATGTCATGTGACTGGGAATAAGGGAACAGCAAAGCAGGTGGGGAACGGCGGGAGACGTTAATGACTGAAAAAAACAAAAAAACAAGAAAAGGAGCAGAAATGTGCAAAAATGACTAAACTGAGGTAGGCGTTTTGACAGGTGTCAGGTGCTGATGCGACCGTGGAATGTTGTGGAATTTACAGATGATAGACATTTTTCACAGCACCCATTTTGACATGAGACGGTGGCGTAAACACAGGTGTTACCGATGATACTAATCAAGGTTCGGATCAAAGTGAGTGCTGCTATTGTGCATGTTAGCTCACTGGGAAGGCTCTGCTTCTGTCTCGGCGTGCCCCTTGGGTCACTTTATTCCCACACATTCCACCAGATGTCCGCAGACTTTTGTCCGTACGCTGCCACTCCCATCAGCCTTTACAATCGCTCCCAACTCTCCTCACCTGAGTTTCTCCTCCCTTCTCCCCACCTGCTCCTCATTCTGTCATCAGCCACCCACTTCATTTACCAGACCTCATCATTTGTTCTTTCCCAGTTCATCAGTGTATCTTCATGTTCCTAGCCTTTGTGTTGTTGTGTTTAACACCTGTTTTATGGACCTGCACCAGTCTGCCTGTCTGCCTTCTTCATTTAATCACTGCCTCTGTTTGTCTCCATTTTTCCAAACCAGAATCTTGACAGCTTCACTAATATATATGGCTGCTGTGAAAATGGTCAACAGTGACAAAAACACATTAATTCGGTTGGGACTTGATTTTGCAGGATGTTGCAGCTCCATGATTGTCAAAGCCCGTGCTTTGAGTGTATGAAAAAATAGCTGGTCTGAGAGGCAAAGAACAGGCTAGTTTAATCCCTAAATCTTAGAAAATTACACAAACTAGACTGAATAATACACATGTATAATGAGATCAGTTTATTTGATGTTTGCTATTCTTATTACCTGTTGATTCAACTAGGCACGGCACGTCTCTGCACCACAGTTTTGATCCGTCCTCCACACAGCTGCATGTCTCCACCAGCAGCACTTCAGCAGAGGAGGGTTTTGCCCACCTGATTATATTTACTTGCTCACATTTTGTTGATTTGGTCCTCTTTCCTTGCTTTTTGTGCTTCTACCAAGGATAAGCAGGTCACATAGTTAAACTTTTTTCTTTTCTGTCTGTCTTTATGCTTGGGAGTCTTTTATTTTGAAAATTGACCGGATTCTCTTTGGGGTTTTTTTGTGTCTGACTTCCTGCCTGCTCAATCTGCTCTGTGCAGATTGACGCAGCATCTGTCAAAAATTGACTTGGCGCATATTTGAACCACTTCTGGGACTCTGAGGCGCTGCTGGTGGAATCACAAGCATTGTGTAGAAAGCTCCAGATGCAGCGGCGTGACTGTAATGCAGCATAGCCATGCCTGGTGGAATTTAGCCGTTGCGCTATTCACACAGACCCCACATCTTAGCATATCTTTTTTGTTGGCCATAATTTAGTCCATCTTGTCATATTTTTAGCACTATTTAATTTAGGGGTATACTAGTGAAATCCAATCCAAATTCAAGTTAACTCAGTTCATCCACCTCTGAGCTCACTGATGTATCAATCAATGAGGGGAAACTACATTTTACTCACCTCTGTATTTACCTTTTCACCCCCGTTTTAGTTTTATTTCCAGTATAATGTTATGATGGTCAATTCGAAAATTCATCTACAATCAGGTAAAAGTTGTTTGAAAATCAAATGTTCGGCACATTTGCAGCCGTGACAGCAGTACAAGGAGCCAAAATCAAACTGTATCTTAATTAATTGAAGATCACAAAAAATTTTAAAAAATCATCTCGTAAGGTCTTCTGTCGGTTTTAATCTTGGGATCAAGGCAAAGATTAGATTAATAAACAACTTTTTATGTTACGGTTTTGCTAGTTTATCTAATAAATGATGAGACGACCCAAAGCGAGCTGACAAGAACGTGGATTAGGGACACAACATTCTGTGACGCAGGACGTAAGGCTTCACCCCTGGACTAAGTTTTTTCTTTAATGTTTCATATTTAAAAATCCATAATGACATCCATAAAACATAAAGCTGACGCCTATTGGACCAGCTCGGTATCCTACATACCCTGAACTCTAGAAATGGCCCTGTTAACATTTTTGGTTTTAAATGAGATATCTTGACAAATATTGGACTGTTTGCAGGAAAATTTGCTACAGATAGTCAAGGTCTCTGGAGGATAAATTCTACTGACTTTGATGATGCCCTGACCTTCCATCGAGTGCCATCATCAGATATAAATGTGTCCAGTACTTGGGTTTATGACCAGATGCTTGCAAAAATAATGAGAATCTCATCAGCTTCGGCTTGTGTTAAGAACTAATTGGAAAATGCTGGCACGCTAACGCATTAAACTAAGACTATTTGTTCAAAAAGCAACAAGATTTGTGTGCCAGCCCAGTATCATGCCACAGTGTGCAGTAGACAGATGGGTCCACTGTGACAGTGTCAAGTTTTTGCCCCACGAAGGCGTGAAAAGGACACATGTTCTCATTCTGGGTTCAAGTTGGCAATAACACATATTGTCGCTGTCAGGCGCAAACGTTGCATCTCCATATTTTGATTTTTTTTCCCAGAAATCTGTGCTGTTGGTCACCCCTTATTTATTATTTTTTTTCTAAAATAATCTTATAAACTTTTTTATCTGTCTCTTTCTCACTGTTAACAGATTCCACCCTGCAATGTATTTTATACACTTCATTGATTTATATCACGTCGACTACTTCTGTCCATTTCATTCACGCTCTCTCTCTGCTGCAATCACACTTTTTCTTAGACGTTTGTACACCTGTAGTTCGGCTTATTTGGACCGGACCAAAAGAAACATGATTGCATTTTAGTCCTGGTGCGGTTTGTGTTCACATTGACTTTTTACAAACAAACCAAGAGGAGGAAACATGCAGTTTTACAGACTGACAGGTAACTCCTTGATTGGACAGTTTTGGTGATTGTCATCCTGCATCATCATTGCATCATCAGGACCCACGTGGGAAAATCAAATTCTGACTGGCAGAGCTTTCAGCAGCACTTTAATGCTTCAGATGTGTCTATTTAAGCCCACAAAGAAACAACCAGCAAATCATGGCATGTTATGAATAATGACTGACAGAAATAGGTTGAAAAGGAGGCGTCTTGTAGCTTACAGGACACTGCACTGACCTGCTGTGGGTCGTATGTCCACATAGAAACAGCTCGCTTCAGCGCCTCATCTGACAGCCTGACTGTAGATCTTTATATATTGAGTGTACAGAAGTTTTGGGAGGAGGAGAAAAGAATAAGAAGAAAGCATCAGGATTTTTTTGTTTTCCCCCGTTCAGAGAGAGAGGGAGGCGGACAGCGCATCCGCCCTTCACCCGTCTCTTTCATGTGTGTGACATACAGTTGTATTACTGTGGGATCCCTGTCACACACTTTTTAATCAGGCAAAGAACACAAAGTAGGATACAAGCGCAGCAGTTTTAACAGCTTTTGGCCTGTTAACCGAAAATAGGTGCGCTTAAGTACTTGCCTGTTACTAAATGAATTTCATCAATATAGGATATACATATACGATCACCTCCTTAACACATGTAACGATCAGCTTGTGGATTTATTTGCACTGTGCCAAAATCACATCTTCTATCATAAAATCCTGTGTTTGGTTTGCTTGCTTTCACACCACAAACGAACCGCACCAGAGTTCGAATCGCGCCAAGACCCTCCTTTTCAGGTGGACTCAGTCCAGTTCTTTGGTCCGCACCAGGACTTGATTGACAGCTTTCATAGCGCCTTTCCAAACAAACCGCACTAAACGGGCAAACGGACCACGGTACATTTTAACCGGACCAAACAAGGCAGGTGTGAAAACGCCTTGAATCAGCACGTTCATGCACAACGCTGTAGTTAGGTTTAGGGAAAGGGTTATAGTTAGGGTTAGACAACCCTAATGTTATTGGCTTCACGTGGGTACTGAACACTGTGTTTTATCCACCCATCCACCCCAATATCCTCCTTATACAGACTTTCTCGCATTTTGCACCTTCACATGTCTGTGCACGATTTGCTGTGAGTCTCGGCTGTGTCTTCTCATGTACCTGCCAGATGTCTCAGACTTTTGACCTAATGAAAGAAAATTGGAAATGGTCTCGTGCACCATTGCATAACATCAACACCCTTTAATTTCATCTTTTAAAAAAACACCTTCCTCCATTCCTCCCTGCCATGACTCACTTACATCCAGATAGTTAGATAGATAGATGGATGGATGGACGGACGGACGGACGGACGGACGGACGGACGGACGGACAGACAGACAGACAGACAGACAGGGAGAGGGAGCGATTTGGAATAAAAGTGACTGAGTTGTTTTTTATCAAATCTAAAAACTTTGCCACTTTGCTAATTTAATATCATCTTTAAAATTGCCTCATTCATTTTCTTTCAATCCTTTCATTCTCCATGTTTATTCATTTTATCCCTCATTGTGTCTCTTAATGTTTTCTCCTCATTTAGTATTTTACACGTATTTGTAAACCTGCCTTTTAAGATGAATATATGAATAAAATGAATCATCATCATTAATATTACCAGTGGTGCATGGAGGACATTAATAGATGAATGTAGATAAACAAAATGAGAGGACAGTCTGTCCTCCCCAGGAGATAAATATGGGCACTTTTAGCATGTCTTTAAAATGTAAACAACAACTTGGATCATACTCTTTGTTGTGCTTTGTTATATAACCTTTTTGTTTTACACCAGCTGGTAACCTGAAAAGCTGCCTAGATGCGTGACTGCAGTGCTGCCACCAACATGTAACTGTGCAAATGAATTTGCTTTACACTCAGCTCTCAGTGCAACAGCAGAATTTAATTTGCTCATTTGTAAAGCTTTATACAAACATGTATATGTCTGTTTGCTTCATGTTCAGTGGAAATCACTGTCTTTGATTTGAAGATAAACAGATTCCACAGGTTGAACTGCACATGTAACATCTACAAAATTCTGCTTTTAACTATGAATTATTTAACTAAATTGCGACATTGCCATCTGGTGTGTGGTTTTATTGAATGGAGACTGATGGTGGCTCAAAATCTCAGCTGCTCAGTTGTCAGCTAACATTATTGTCCTGAATGGATT
>JAJHUR010109245.1:1684-16633 GCA_027495735.1 Lutjanus campechanus | reverse complement strand
AATAAAATTATCTGAATAAAAATCTCCCTCTGCATCTTTTTAACTGGCTAACGTACTACTCACTGTAGCTCTGCCTGAGATAAGAATCTTCTCGTGGATGGTCTCTTGAGCTTATGTAGTTCATACAGACACATCAGTATTAAACTGAGACCGTTTATTGAACAGTTATGAACTCCTTGTGATACCTTTACAATAGGAAAAAGGTTATTTGTCTGTGAGTGAGATGACATCCTGAATGTAAAATCAGAAACAGGTGAGACAGGTGAAACAACAAATCCACTGCTTATGTTTTTCTGCTTCATCTCTCCTGTCACTCACCTTTTGTCAACGTGTTTTGACCCAAATTCTATTTCGGTCACGTATTGAGAGGAAGTTTATGACTGAAGCTGGTCTGTGGCTGCCCCCCACCACCACCACCACCACTCCCCCACCCTCCACTCTGTCCTGAAAGCCCCTCAGTGTATTAAGGTCAATTGAAATGACACAGAAAATACCTTCAATTCCGGGATGAATCATGTTCCCAATAAAACGTGTATCCAATAAAACTGAGTGCATTCTGACCCTCAGCCTCTCAGTCTCCCCTCACGGCCTGATCACTTTGTGTGCTATTAAAGGAACAGTCCCACATTTCTGGAAATCCTCTTGTTCTTTGTCTTCACCCGGAGTCAGATGAGAAGACCACCTTCCAACAACTCCAAAGCTCTTTCATTTACATGTTGTATCGTGTTAGCTAACATGCTATCGCCAGTCCACCCTGTAGTCGGCTGGGTTTAGATGACAACAGTAGATTTAAGACAGAGCTCAAACCTGGTCCCCGCACTATAGCCCTTTTTACACAGAAATCCCATAATACTGTTGTAAAGAAAACCTGTCATTAGGCTTGGGCTGATGGATGATGCCATCGTCCATCGCCAATGGTTGACAGTCATCAACCTTTAGGGTTGCCATGTGGCAGGAGTATAAAACAAGCTTTTGCTGCTAGTCACTGAACTGTCCTATTTGTTATTTTCTTATTAAACCTGTCCCGTTAGGTGAACTCAAGAAGTTCAGTTACATTGGTGGCAGCAATTTCTTTTCTACTTCTATTGTTTTTCTTTGCATTTACTCCTTATACACTTTATATTTCATATTTCACTTTATGTTTGATACTTTGTTGTTATTCTTATATTACTGTAATTTTTGGAGCGTTCTGACACAAGAATTTCCTTTGGGATTAATAAAGTTTTATCTCATCTTTCTTTTCTGCAGGCTGCTGTTTCATTCGTGCGTTTCGTTCATTCATGCTGTTATTTGCACTATTGTGTTCTTAGATTAGCTTCTTCAGCACAGCTAACAAGCTAAAATTTATGTCAGGCTTCAGAGAGTCCACCTTGCCAGGCTTCAAGTTATCCATCTGTGTCTGCACCAAAACTATACTCAGCGACAAGGCCAATAACGGCGCAACATTCCCGCTTTGTGTAAAAAGGGCTAATGAGTTGAAGAAGAATTGATTTCTTCAATTCTTAAACACAAACAAGTAACGGGATATGCCATACTGGTGACTTGTACCAAGACGGTGCGTTCATGTCATACTCAAATCTGATAAGGAGATATACTCTTAATAGAAAATAACATTTTTGGGTATATTTCCAAATAAAGAGCTGTTTTAGCTCAAGGACTCCGGGTGTAGAAGGAAATCCCATTATGGACTTCTTCAAACTGCCAGCGGAGCACCTTCGTGCTTCTGTTTTTTATAGACTGACTGTTCTGTAATAATTGTAATAGCTTGAAAGTAATATGGCAGGCAGACCTGGGATGTACTCTAGATGAAGAGCAGTGGTTAAAAATTCTGTCCAACAGTGGTAAATATGTCAGGGAATCCAAGAGCAAATTCGCCCAGTATAAAATAATACACAGGTACTATTGGACACCGACCAGGCTAAATAGGATGAGTTTATTAACTAATGACTCATGTTGGAAATGCCAGGAAGAAACTGCCACTTTTTTACATTGTATTTGGGATTGTCTGCTCATTCAGCCCTTTTGGAGTAAAATTCTTAGACATATGAGTAAGTGGCTTGGTAGATGAGGGACTCCGTAGATATAAACGGCTCATTTTAAGGTAACAAAAACATGACAACTGCTATTTTCAGGGGATTACATACTGAATGATTGTTTTTAAATGTGCTCTATGAAAGAAATGAAATGATGAAACTTATGCATGTATGCGTGTGTGTGCGTGTGCGTTTGCGTGCTTCTCACCAGCCTTCCCGATCTGTACAGCCAGTCTGGTCAGTTTGCCCTGCAGCACTGACTTCTCCTTCTTGGTCACGTTGACCTTCTTCACCGGTTTGACCTCCTCTTTCTCCTCCGACTCGGCGGCCTCCTCGCTCTTCAGCGGCTGGATCTCCAGGGCGATGCCATCCTGGGTTTTGGCTGTGGGGGAGGGGGAGGAGGGAGGGGGTGAGGCGGTGGTTGGGGGGTTTAAAAGGAGGGGGGAGGCAGGTTTTAAGGGGCCAGTGGGTGAGGAGAGGTAAGGTGGGACCAGGGTGGAGAGTAAAGAGAGATGAGGAGGAGGTTTAGGAGAGGTAAGGAAAGGTTTGTGATGAGAATCAGGTGAAGATGAAGGAGGGGTGAGGAGGGAGAAAGAGGAGTATGTAGTAGTGGATGTAGTGATGGATGGGATGGAGGAAACAGATTGTAAAAGTGGCAGCAGTTGCATTTTTTGAGAATGAAGATGAAAGAGAGCGAAGTTTTCAGCATGGTCAGAATCAGAAGCAGAGGATGAGGGAAGGCAGGACCGGTTGACAAAAGGCGAATGAATCAAATCAATAAATAATAATAAATTACAAAACAAAACAAAAAAGAAGGAGGGAGGCAGGGTTCAGGAGTGGTTTGGGGATGAAGGGTAGAGAGGCAGAGAAAACGTTACAGATTGAGTCCCAGGGGAAAGCTGAAAACGACCGGACGAGTTTTCTCAGAGATCAGAAAAGACCTCTGACTCTTTATCATTAGCATGATGACCTTTGGCTGAATGCAGGGAGTAGCATTTCATCAAATTATGACCACAGAACATTCATGAAAAAAGGTCCAGGTAGCTTTCAGAGAGTGTCACAGACAAGTTGGGAGCAGCAGTTCATAATGAAGAGCAGCAGACAGAACAGAGAACAGCAGATACAACAGAGAGGATTTAACCGGAGGCTGTCAATCACACACACACACACACACACTGTGTTTGTTTCACATCATAGTTTGGAACGAGGTTCAGTTCTGAAGTCTGACATGGCGTCTGGTTTCACGTCCTGCTTGGCGGCTCTGCTCCTCATTTGCATGAACAAACTGTGTATTTGCATTTCACTTCATCAGCTGGGCTCCTGTTTGGACTGTAGTAGTGTACGTGGAGCTTTTTGATCTGTTTGTCATATTTCCATACCAAAGAAATGGGGACAGGTGATGAATGGAAACACAACAGATCTACACTAATCTGACACGCTGAGTGTTGTGCCGTTTGTCCTCATGAACAAGTGAGCTGACAACACTGACTGGAACTGGGATGATTTTAACTCCTGTGTCTATTCCTTGTTAGGTTATTAACACTAAATACTGGAAATGTTCCGATTTGGTCATTAACTTGATACACAAATACTCCAAAGTTGTCCATCAGCTAGCTTTTTTTCCTATATTAAACCCTGTTGGAGAGTCACTGCTGGTAACAGTGTCAACATCACTTCTGGAACCAACAATAGCAACAGATCATGGACATAAAGCAGGTTTAGATTCCTGGATGACCAAAATACAAGTTTCTAAATAAGACGAGAAACTTCAGGTGCAAAACTCTCCCCAGGTTGTCTAAAATCCAACGAGGGAATTTGAGTGAAAGTCAAATAAAATTCAAAATGTCTGTTGGAGAACCTGATCCTATTATCCGTGTTTTTATTACCTACTGTGGTGTCAAGTAATGAATGAAGGCTGCTGGGTCAACTAAGGACAGTCTTTCACCGGCAGCAGCCAAAAGTAAAATTAGTCAATCAAAATAATAATGAAGGTTCTGGAATCTGGACTGTTTTGGGAGTGGAAACGATGCAGTCCTCTTTCGTGCCGTTTCTTCTGTGAGTTTTCAGCAGCGAGTTGAAATAAAGTGTATTAAAACAAACTGACAGATTGGACCTCATGCAGGAACCACCATGTACAGTTAGATAAATGTGGAAGAAGCTTATTCTGTTGTATTGTACTTATCTTTATAGTGTGAACACACATAAGTGGGGCAGAATATCGGAGACACCTCTCAATATAATGCAGTTCAGCACAACACCATCCTCAAAGTTAAAGCATGATTTCATTAACACCTCTATGACAGAGGAAAAGTTGTCACACAGGTGCTAATACATTGCAAACTGACTTACTGTTTAAGATGAAACTCAGAGTTGTGTGGCGTACAATCATTGTGGTGATTTGTTTTTTTACTAGAGTGCACAACAAGCTGTGAAGGAATTTGGCCGGGGTGTTTGACACTGCTAAGTAAGTGCTTTAGTTTGCTGATTTCTGACAGTGAGACTTGCAGCTCAGCAGTGTGAAATTCTTTGCCTTATATAGAAATTTGGGGGCATCGATTTTGCTCATGGCCAAATCTCACAAAACGTACAACACCTAATAAACAGGTGGTATCCCTCAAGTTAGGATTTACAGCGTGGCGTGTTTGTACACTAGTTTGACCACTCCTACTAGCAAACCTAACAAAACTGTGTTAAGGATTTATGGCAGGAACAGGGATGCACCAATACCATTTTTTCAGACTGAATACATTTGGGTACTTGCCGATACCAAGTACCAATATAAGCACTTAATAATGCCATTACAATTCTTACAAAGACTTTCATCAGATGTTCTGGTGGTGTAACCATGGTTACTGTGCACATTACATTTTTGGGTTATTTGTAATAAGTTAATTGAGCTGTGCAGTTTACTGTTTATATTATATATTTTAGTTGGAATGAGTCCACAAAATTAAAGTTTACTGTTACATAGGACGGATGTGTAGTATTTAAAGTATTTCTTATGTATGTCCCTCTCGCCTAAGATCTAATTATTTCCTACCTGCCACTGTTTAGGGTGTGCTGTACTGTCAGGCTGTTTTGGTGAAGATTATGAGGAGAATAAGAAGAGTATACAAAGAGATGTTGTAACCCACTTATTAGCCAAAAGAGAAGAAAAACCGGTTAATCAATGGGTGGCAGCAGTATTTTTGTTTCTCCGTATTCGGATTAATTAGCCACATTTAACTAGTTTACATCCAGTTGGACTTATTGGGACAGTGGCTGCAGTCTGCATCTGCATTTTACATGGACTTCAACAATTTATGGACAGTTTCTGCAATCATTTGTGGATGACCTTGAGGACAACAAGTCCTTCACTAATAATGACGGTGCAACCATGAAAAGAAGGTAAGTATTACCAAACTCTTTGAAACTCTGCGTTGCGTTGGATCTTTAGATATTTTATCATATTGCTCAGGTTGAGGGGCTGCTTTTCAGGAAGTGGTATCGGCTGCGGGGTGTCGAAGTGCAAGTGTGAGTACATGAGGACAGTGTTGGACTGACCCCCAGTGCTGTATCGGTGCATCTGTAGATACGAATACGAAAATGTTCTTGCATGTGGTTCAATGTCTCTAAAAAGAAATCAGCTAAGATGAAGACATATTTCATAGAATGCTTCAAAGATTTAGGGATGCAACAACAAAAGATGAATGTGTATCTTTAATGTGTAGTAATGTGTTTTTTGGACTCCCTTCACTGACACCGCCTCTGCCTCACTCTGACTTTCATCAGGTTCATAATTAGAAGCTCCCCACAAAGAACTTTGCTACAGGGGAAGTCATTTCATGACAGCATGACCTCAACATGACATTTAGACATTTTTAATGTGGGGATGAGTCTGTGTCAAACCAGGAAGCTGTGGAGCTTTATGCACATGGTCCACTCTGAAGACAAGCCACAACATAGAACTAACTGACACAGCTGCACATGAACAGGACTGAGACCCACTGACCAATCACAGAACTGTAAACAGGCGCAGCACTGAACCATGGGAGAGCGCACGGCGGGCAGAGGGGAGGGGGTGTCTGACAATCAAAAAGAAAGCAAGTCAACAAACAGAGGACGAACTCAAAGGATCACCCCAGAAAACAAAAAAACGACAGCGATGCAGAACCACGACAGAGAGAGACAGGAGGAGGTAGAGGAGGCTGCAGAGCTGTGGAGGCTGCAGGAGACTTCAGCAAGACATAAAAATAACAGAGAAGAGGGAGAGAGTCAAACAGTGATTACAAGACAACATGAAGTCCTGAGCAACACCCTGCAAGGAGGCAACAGTGAGAGAAATGAGAGGAATCAAAGGCGAAAAAGAAAAGAAACTGAAGATACACAAACAGAACAGACGACAGCCCACAGCCCACTAATACTGCAAGGGTGCAACTCCCACACACACTGACAGCCTCGCTTCAGCCAAAAAACATCACCGACCGCACTGTTCGGATCAGCGGGTTTTTCTCAACAGTGTCAACAGAAAGTCACATTCATCAGAGTATAATAAATGTGTTGAAATGTGTGATGAGAAAACTAAACATGTAGCCTCCACAAATACAGCGAGGCATCAACGTTTTTTATTGCTGTCGACAAAATTCAACACTTCCTGCGCAGATGTTACATATTAAAATCCTTACAGCTGCAAAAAAAAAAAGACAAACCCACGCTTTTCTGGTAAGCTTTTAATGTGAAACATTTGCAGGAAGTGTTGAGTTAATTTAACATTAATCGAAACAAAAACACAGCGAAGTAAAGGTGACTGACTGAATGAAAACAGTACTGGTGTTAAAAAGAGCAAGAGGGTGATGGTTATGACACAAGTCTGTTGCTGTACTGAAGGAATTCATTTTAAGAAGCTTCCTTTTTTCTGATCTGTGACAATTTATTAAATATTACAATGTCACAAAAAATCTCTCAACACAATATTACATGGTTAATTGTTTTATTTTGTAAAAGGACTGCTACTGAATGCTGCATTGTTTTGATTTTGCAAGTGTACATACGTTCAAACATTCATTGCCATGTTTTTGAACTTTTCTAAAAGTCATAATTTTCTTTGTTTTTTTAAAATATCGGGATTAATATTGCATTGCAGACTTTTTATCGTAGCATTATCGCAGCTTGGGTTTTTGATGTGGTTACACCCCTACCTCATAATGTTAGTTATTCCATTTCCACCCGTTGTCTTGATAAATTACATGTCATTTCCACAGCGCTGATTCCATCAGTACAACAACAGATTCATTGCATCACTGTTGCTCTCACTTTCTCTTTTTAAAACAGTTTTCATTCAGCAGATATATTCAGTTGCTTCTTTACTGTTTTTCTATCACTGTTGAGTTACTGTCAATTAAACTTCATGCACAAATGTTTCACTTTTTTCAGTAGCTCAAACAACACAATTTCCCCCGAGAGCTTAACTTATTAGTCTTTTAACTGGCCCATCTACAAAAAATTTATTGGAGACTACCTCTTGCGGAAAATAGAAAAATTCACAAGAGCTGTAATTGGCCCACAGGCCACTAGTTCAACAGGCCTGGTGCAGGACAACCTACTGTGGCAGCAAAACTCGCACAAAACACAAAAGAGCCGGTGTTTTGTTTGTCTGTTCTGGGCTACTGTAGAAACATAACGGCGCAACTTGGCGATCTCCATGGAAGAGGTCCTCAATAATTTGTAGTTTCAGGTGATTATACACTGAAAACACACTTGATATTACATTCCATTGCTACCAACAGAGCCCTCTAAATCTGACACACTGGACCTCAAAGAAAGTATGAAAGGAAGATTAATCGTCAGTAAAAAAAATAATCATCAGTTGCAGCAATAATAATACTTTTTTCTTCATAGGCTTGTAGTGAAACATCTGCAAGTGTTGACATTCAAAGATGGTATATCATCTGTACAGTGATGGAAAAAACAGCAAAGAACAAGTATTTGAAGGTATCAGAATGGCAGAAAGGTATCCATACCTTGTGGTGTGTGTTTAATGTGAACTAATTTAAAGGTGCATTGACTGTTTTTTAGGGGGCAGAAAAACTCCACCATGAGCAGACAGATACACATTTCTAACATATTATAAAGTGCAAACAGCTGCTTGCTTCTACATCCAGCAGACACAAAGAAACATCATCATCTAATTGGGGTCGTGTGAAAACAGCTTCCTGCTGCTGGTGGAGACGTGGTTGATAAGAACAAAAACACACTGTAAATGTGCTGTAAAACCAATATTAGGAGCTAAAAGAGGCCAATGCTCAAAATTCTCTGTGGGCTCAGAATACTGAGGCTAAAAAAGTGCAACTGAAGGTGTTTGTCCAGATTTTGTTCTCTGTGTGTTTTTAGCGAGGGGTCATCTGTGACTGCAGCTCTGTAAATTATTTCTGTGTGCAAAAGTGTGATGAGCATCCAAGAGCAAGGACTCTGAGTGCGTGTGTGTTCGTTTCTGTGTACATCAAGAAGCATTCTGTCTGCAGCAGATGCTCAAACCATGGGAGGTTGGGAGGAGGGGAGCTGTGTATGTGTGTGTGTGGTGTGTTGTGACAGCTTGCAGAGGAAGTTGGACATGTGTTGGATCACACGGGACCTAGAGGACGGTTGGCTGGTCGACTTTGGAGGGTGGAGCGATGACGTCATCAACACAAACACAGGGTCATCAAATCTATCAAATATTAAATATGTAAAGGCACCGAGGGAGCGCTTGATGTCAACACAGCATCGTCCATGAAGGACACCTCAGAGGTCAGACTTGTATGTTAAAGTGACCCTCGCGTAAGGAGTTATATCTGTGTCTTAATTCTCAAAGCGTAATGGGACATTTTGAGAGCAGAAAGAGTTTTTGCAAACACATAATTTACATTTTGGAGACAAACTGTTATCACAAAGAATAATTTGAGGAAACAAATCCTTAATCTGTACTCAATGAATATTTTTTGTGTTAGATATTATCAACGCGAGTGTACAATGATAACCCCTGTCACTCATTTTCCCGCTCTGTGTGCAGTTTGTCGGCATCCTAAAAACTTAATGTGCATTTTATTAGCTTGTAACATAGTCATCTGTGTTGGGAGCCAGCTAAAGTTAAGCTAACTTGACAGAGCCAAGATATTATCATCACTGAAGTAGCTCCTTTAGTGTGTGGAGCCCTAAATTGAGTATCGTTGGATATCATGTAAAAAAAAATTACATTTATCAGTACCAATAAATAAATCCAGGGTAGTACTGGAGGTAAACAAGCTGTCATTGCCAGGGTGACGTCTCCCTACAGCATGCACGCACACACATGAATGCAAAGCTGTCATGAGAAGTGTACCATTCTTTATTTTTTCATGTACCTGTCAAACACAACAGAACAAAAACAGAAACGGTAAGGATATCAGCGTTGATTCTGACTAGATGAAATAGGTTGCAGGTGACACAATTATGCAAAACCTTGTGACACGTCGCTGAGCCTGTTCACTGATGCACCCAGCAGGTTAGGACATCCTCATTATAAACAACTGACACAATCTGACGTTTGGTTACTCGCTCACATCCCTTTCAGTCACATTTGAACGGCTGCAACCAATTGCATTTTGGCATTTTAGCTTAAGAAAATGATTTGTAGATTTAACTGGGTTCCTACACCGTTTCCAAAGTCAAACTCAACCATTTTCAAGGTTTGCATGCTTTTAAAATTAAATGTAGCACTGTAAAAAAAAAAGTATTTTAAAGTCTGAGGCACAGTTATAGTATATATTTATGTTTTTTATGGAGCTACATTAATGTTTATAATAGATTGGATATGGAGCTGGCAAGGAGCTCACTTAGAAAGCAAATGACTAAAAATTGAGTGAGAGAGGTTATTTTTGTGGCAAACATACATATGTTGAGCAGAATATATATTTTTGTTCTCTCAAATCTAGTTGTTAGTGATCATTTCTCTACAAAATATAACTGATGTTGTTGCAAAAACTGTGCTCACAATGTCCCAACACGCTTATAGAATTTAAGACATAAATATAATCCCATATTCAACCTATGACAACTGTGGACGCTGTGATTGGCTGTCAAAGACTCAAAGGTTGAGAGTTGCACCCTTTTACAGGTAAAGCAAGGCGAGAGAACGTCCCCCTTTATACAGCAGAGAGAGAGAGAGAGAGAGGGAGAGAGAGAGAGAGAGAGAAATGGACTGGACACTCCTCCCTCCTGCTGCTGGGTGGAGGGTGAGGAGGGGTTGAGTAACAGGGAGGATGGAGGGACAGAGAGGGACAGATGGATGAATGGAGGGGTTACCTTTGTTGCGATTTTCGGGGGGTCCTTGTTTTTTACCTGTTCGGACAGAGAGAGAGGGCGGAATGCTGATAAGATGGCTCAAAGGAAAAATAAGAACAAATCAAACTGAGGGAGAACACAAAGTTCAAACTGATAGAAACCCACAGGTGTGTGTGTGTCGTGTGTGTGTTGTGGGCAGGAATGGACCAATCAGAGGAGAGAGACGCGCCACTTCCTGCTGCAGAGAACCAACAGCCACAATGTTCGATGGCAGATTTAATCAATCTATTAATATCTCAGAAATCAAAATAAATGAAAATGTAGACTTTGATAGAACATTAAACAATAATGTATTAAACAAATATACATTATTGGTTTGATTTGATTGATTTGGCCAAAATGCTCTCAGTTCATCGACAGCTCCTGTGTAATCAGTACTTAATCCTGTTTATTTGTGTACACATTCTAAAGCCCAACCAATATATCGATTGGCCAATATATTGGCCTGATATTGGCTTATCACAGATATATCGGTATAGGTGTACATGTTTACTGACATGAAACCTTTTTTTAACATTAATATTGTCCAATACTGTCCAATACTTAATTTTATGACAAAATATCTGCAAAAATAATGTCATTCCAACCAGCCATTGGTTGTAAGTTTGAGCAGATAGTCAGACTGGAGGGGTACCATTCTTAGATTCTGGCCCAGTGGTCGAGGTGCTGATCATGAATCACAACGTCCCCGTTTCCAGTCCGACGGGGGCGCATGGCTGTCCCGGTCCCCATCAGTCCCTGTCACTGCTCTCATTTCATTTCCTGTCAACTCTTTAGTGTCGAGGCAGCACATGATTTGATTCGGCGAGGCTGAGGTTTGATTTCATTTGTCTGAAGCTCCTAACAATGATTCTGAACTGGATTATATAGTTGAAGAGGGTGCTGATTGGTCAACTCTGCAATTATTGTTTAGAATTAAACACTAAAAAGATCTAGACAAAGCTACATGTTCAAACAATGCATGGACTGGTTAAAGCTGTGTTTTGGTGCTGAAGATGAATTTGGTTTCCTCCCTTCACTGCATCTATTTGCATATGTACATGTTAACAGATTTGTCTTGTATTGATCAGACATGTGGCAGTTTGTGACAGGTGCAGGTCAGGTGCTTTTTTCCTCCTCAGGGACATTAACTTCCTGGTGCTGTAATATGGAGCTCTCTGCTTTTATTGTGAAAGGAGGTGTGGCAAGGTCAAAGCCAACAGACACACAGACACACACACACACACACAGCTCTTTGTAATTCAGCTGGTGGTTTGTGATTGATGACAGAGACTGAACTGCTTCAAGTGTGTGTATGTGTGTGTCTCTGTGTTTGCACATACTGAAGGCTCTTACGCTAGTGAGATAACCAATGGGCGTGACTTCTTTACCCTGATGCATGAATGCGTGTGTGTATCTGTGTGCACAGCAGGCTGATGCAGCCATTTGTGACATTAAAGTAGAACACTCAACAGTGCGTTTGTGTGTGTTGCTGTATTTCTATTTTTGTAAGGACCAGTAAACATTTCAGACTTGGTGAGGACAATTTTGGAGAGTGAGGATATTTTGTCCAGTTCTCACCTTTTCACTGTTTTTTAGGGTTCAGGCCTGGTTTGAGGACTATGATTAGATTTAGGTTATAGATTAAGGTTACGGTTAGGGTCTAGGGAATCTCATATGTCAATAAAGTACAGACACATATGAGATGCCAATTTAAATACTCTCTTCTTCTGCCCATTTTCAGTATAATTTCAGTTGAATCAGAGAAAAATATCTCGTGGTTCTCCTCATTAGGAACTCATTACTGGTTTGGTTTTTAAAATCAGTGACTGGAGGCCGAAATGTAAACCTGAGCGTCTCTCTCCGCTGAGCTGGTACATTCAGCCAGTTCACAATGAATGCCTGACAAACTCAAACTTTAGCCAATAAAACAAATGATCGGACAAAAACAAACTAAAGAAAAAGACATGAGTAAAAGGGGGTTAGCATGATCACAAGCAAATCAAAAGCAATAGAGACCGACTGCTGAAGCCTGTTGGTTTACATCAAACTGCTCTGTGATAGTACGAGGATCATCTGGACTTTGGCTTTTGAAGGGTTCCACTTCAAAAAGCAACTGTGTGTAAACAGAGGAAGGTACGTTTGGCATTTTCAACCGACATTACATCACTTTCGAATCAATACGTCAGTATAGTGGCCATAAACTACAATGAATAAATGAGACCACAATGTAGTGGTGACCAACCAAACAGATCTGTTGTATTTTGGTGGATTAATTTGTCCTTTTTCAGGTCTGTGGAAACACAGTACAAAGTGCTGACTGACTGAAATGTTCACAATGATGCATTCATTTGGAAGTGTGCACCAAAAGGTGCTGTAAAGAGTACTGTGGCTATGCATGTCAAGATTCCCATTATTCCATTTACGATAATAGCAGCAGACTAACCATTACAATTATGGGTAATATTTGAAACGATAGGTCCTTGATTTCAGACAGAATTAAACAAAAAAAGCCTTTCATTTTAATCCAGTGACCAACAATGTTGTTGAAATAACAAATTATCTGGCAGGTTTTGTCAGTTGTAGCTACCTAGCTAACTAATGTTAACCCTGACTTATTGGAAAACTCTTAGAACCAACTGCAGTTCTAAGTCAGTGCCTTGGTCAAGGTTACTGACAGGAGAATTAATCTAACCTGTCTTTTTTGATAGTGGGCGAAACTGAGGCATCCCGAGGAACCCCACATAGAAAGGTCCTTCCCCAATCAAACACAGGACCTTCTTGCTGTTAGTGACAGTGCTAATCATTGAGCCAGTGTGCTGCCACTCGGCGGCGAACAGGTCCCAGGTACAAATTCAGCATCCTCACCAGTTGACAATCCATGCAGAGGACATGGAAATAAAGGAGCAATATTTTTCTTGTATTATAGGGAAATGCTGTTTATCCCTCGTTCTGTACTACAGTTTAACAAGAGAAAAATGAAAGGTCAGAATATTTCTTTGAGGCGCAGCTTTGGTTACAACTGTAGGTAAGCTAGTTAGCTAAACATGCTAACACTAGCAGCTTATGCTGGGTACGGGCACCACCATGCAACTCTTTGGGATGAAGACTATATCTCTTACTACAACCGGATGAACAACACTTCAACATGTGGAGAAATCCAAACAAAGACATGCGTATCTGCCATGCCTTGTTATACTTGCTAGGCTATGATTGGACTCTAACACTGTGTAGAGGAGGGGCTTAGAGAACAGTCGATTATAAGTAAACTTGAGAACTTTTACTGTTGTACACATCCCTTTTGGTCTGATACTTAAATATCAGTCAGTTGTGTTCAGTTGTTGTTCAGCAGACGTGATCACTACAGATGAACTCATCCGTGGTCTCATTTATTCACTGATGACTTTTGTGATCAGATTGAAGCTCACTTATGTTTAACTATTACAGTTACACCCTTCAAACAGCTCTGCTGTTATCAGCTCAGACTGGATGAACTCTACCTGCTGACAGAGTCAGCAAATACAACAGGAAACTTCAAATCAACACCAGCTGATAAAAACGTGCAAATATTTCCAATCTGCACTGTTCAAACAGTAGAGTAGAAATATTCAGAAGCTGACAAGGTGATAGGCATCTTTCTAGCCCAACTTTCCTCCCAACACTTCACACACTTTGTGTCCTCATATGACCTTCAACACTTCAACATGAGGTATGATTTTGAGACATGATGTGTGACAGGCTTTGTCTCGTGTCTTACTTTTCTTGACCTTCTTCTCTTCAGCGTTCTCACTGGCGCCCAGCAGTTCAAAGATGATGCCGGTTTGAGAGTTGGGGCCAACAGCTGACACCACCATCCTGCCTGATCCCTCCATTACGTGGGTCCCTAAGGAAAGATTCAAAAAGCAAAGAGTCACAACGGTACTTGATTTGTAACCATCACTGTGTTGTCATTTCTTTATTGTTTTGTCTAATCTTCTCTTAAGTTGCACTATTGAATACCAACATCTGTTTGTGCTTCATTGTTCTAACAATTTTCTGACATTATCAACTTGCAGAGTCCCCCAAGGATCGATCTTAGGGCCACTACTTGTTAATCTTACAGCCTGTTGCTTCTTGGTGGTGTCATCAGGAGACATGGCGTATCTTTCTATGGTGATGACACAGCTTTCTGTGACGGAGTATCCTTTACTTTACTTTACTTTACTTTATTAGTTTATTTGGACGGGACAGCGCATATTAATGTACATAATAAACAATGTTAAACCAGAGTTATAGTTATAGGTTTTTTTACAGGCTTCTCAGAGAGAAAAACTAGAGTTGCCAACTTTCATGATTTTGGTGAGACACCTGCTTTCAGATTCTGTCTCACGCTGTCCAAACAAATTATTTTTCAAATGACAGGGAGCCACTCCTTGATTAAAAATAAAATTGTAAATCTGTAAAGATTATTTAAGTTACTTCTAGTATATAATGTCACCGTTTTTCTGCATTCCAGCACTGAGCCTGGTCAATAAAAGTTATGGAGACAATATTACGGCGGCACAATCACAAAAATCACAAAACATCTTTCATGCATGGGAAATTGAAATGTCCACCAAAA
>JAJHUR010109244.1:1377-16192 GCA_027495735.1 Lutjanus campechanus | reverse complement strand
GTCAGAGAGAGAAGAGTGTTTCAGCGTGTTTCAGTGTTGAAAGCTTACTCTAACTTAGCCAATTATCATCACTTATGCGGTTGTCGCGTCCCTCCGTCGTCCCTCACCAAAGAAAAAAAAAACAGCTGTGCAGGTCCTGTACGTGGCTGAGAGCCGAGCCGGATGACAAGGGCTTCAATGAACAGCTTTAGTTTATAACGTACCACATTTAATTGTCGGTAACGGTAACGGCGTTGCAACGATGGGAAAAGTAATTAATTAGATTACTCGTTACTGAAAAAAATAACGCCGTTAGTAACGCCGTTATACTCTAACGCTGTTATTACCAACACTGGTGGCCACAGGTTATAAAAACTACAAGTTCACTTGGTCACAATGAACGTTAATCTCGCGATAAAAGAAATAACACCGTTAAAATTGATTTGCGTTAACGCGTTAATAACGCGATATTTTTGACAGCACTAGTTTTATTTCATTTATTTTGTTAAAAATGTAAAAATCTATTTGTTTTTAAGAGATATCTTCTGGAGAAATGTACCTGGTCACAGACGTAGTGTAGTGAGTGCTGATTGGCTCACGTGACGTGTATGCAGTGATCTGGGGTGTGTGAGCAAAAATGATGAGGCTAACTGATCAGACCACGGAGGAGCAGTCTCCGTCTATGCAGAGTTTTCCAGCAGAGAGCTCGAGGTTTGTGGACTAGGTTGTGTTTAAGATTATCGGCAAGATAATCTGCCAGAAGACCAGTCTTGTAACAGAACTTTAGTTAAAAGTTTTGAACGTCCGAGGACTTAATTACCTGCTCGTTAACACAGTGAGTAGAGGGAAACGTGACGTACGTTGCGCTGCTACAAGCTAACTCAGCAAGATTTAGTAGCCTCGTTTGGACTGTGTGACCCTTTGTTTGGATTGTTTTCGGCCTGAAAACTAGAGACAACAACCAGATAGCGCTCTGAGCTAGCCTGGATTGCTCAGAGTTCCTCTGGCTACGCTGGAAAATGACTGGACGCCCGACTCTTCCTCCTTGCCCTGCTGTTCCTGCATCCGATGGAGGCTAACACCTGGATACGCTGCTCTGTGGACCACGTTGCTCTGGAGAGGTACTGCTTTGAATTTTATTTCTTTTGCTCATTGTGAGTGAAGCGACCGCTGTGTTTTTGGTCTCAACGCACACAAGCAACGATACAGGCCTGCACCGAGGGGTTTAATTTAGCATATATCCTGCCGGCTTAGTATAGGGGTTGCATTAAGGCGTGTTTTGGACAAAAGAGACTGTTTATTCTGTGGAACAACTGTTAAAATATTGAAGTGTAAAGGTGACATTTTTATTTTATTTTCCTTAAATTAAAGTGAGAAATTACTTACTTTAAAAACATCTACAGTGCATTTTATTTGCATTAAGGTAATTTTACATGATTTAAAGGTTCTTACATAGTGACATTGTAAGCTAAAGTGTTGCAGAGTTTAAGTTTAGAGTGAGGAATTTCCCATTCCCCCAAAACTAGTCATTTCACTGAGTCAATCTGAGTTACTCTACCAAAATAAATTAGGCTAAAGAACTCAGGGCCCCTTTCTACGCATTTAACTTGGTAGACGGGCTACATAGGGAATAGTAGTACAGTACTACTATTCCCTACACATAGTTTTACTATTGATGTTCTGTTGCTACTGTTCTCTCTGCCTCTGTTCTTTTCTCTCTCTCTTCCACCCCTCCCACCTCCCCTCTTTCTTCCCCTTCTCCTCTTTCCCTCTCAAACCCAACCTGCCGTCAGATCACCGCCCACCATGAGTCATGGATCTGTCCGAGGTTTCTGCCTGTTAAAAGGAAGTTTTTCCTCGCCGCTGTCACCAAAGTGCTTGCTCATGGGGGAATTGTTTCAACTGTTGGATGTAAATATAATTATTGAGTGTGTTCTAGACCTACTCTATATGTAAAGTGTCTTGAGACAACTTTGTTGTGAATTGGCGCTATATAAATAAAATTTGACTTGACTTGACTTAGCTCTGTCACTGACACACAGGTCATGTAGTCTACCTGCATAGGCTGGTATACTTCAGTTCGGTCCAGCATGAGATAGTAATAGTTGAGATTATCCAGAGCAGACTGCCAGGGCATGTATTCTGTTTCCACAGACAGGTAGGAGGTTGTCCTCAGAGCGAGAGTGGTGGAGACCAGCTGAGCCCTGCAGAGAAAACAGATACACATGTATTACATGTACACATATTTTACATGATTTAATATAAAGTTTAGATATCTTTCTTTCATGCCTCCACCCTGATGCCATGGAGGTAAATATGTTTTCGGCAAAGCAGGGGCCAGTCCTGTGAATGTCTGTCACTGACTGACTGACAGATTAACCATGAAATCTACTCAGTGCATTCATTATTTCTAGTTGACCCTGTCAACCCATTTAATCATCTTTCATCTAGCTCCCTTACACAAAGAATTTACTTCAGTTGTAACCTTGCTTGTGATTTTCAGTCATATTTCATTGCTTTGCGAAATTTAATAACATTTAGTAGCCTTTGCTTTTGAAGGGCAGGTAGACACAACTCCAAGCAGTTAAAGTGACATACCTGGCCAAATTGAAAGCATCATCGACAAGCTGGGCTCTGTTAATCAAAGGTATAACCTGCAGAGCACATTGAAATAGAAACAGCCATCATACAATCTGCAAATACTGAAAAAAGTAACAAACAAATACAGCAGAAACAGAAACCTAAGAAACAACACAGCTGAATCAGAGACAACCTGCATCCATGAGACAGTAAAATGTGAACCATGTCAGAGCCAGCCGAACCGTGTACCTGGTGATCTGAGTTAAGCTGGATGAAGAGCCTTTCCCAGTTTCCAAGGTCGTAGTTTACCCGGTAATATCCAGTTACATTAATGTTGGCCAGGACCCACAATCCACCACTTCTCATCTCTAAGTTTTTCGCTGACAGAGAAGAAACAGGGGAGAAGTAAAGAGCTTTGAAGAAAAAAGTTTTTATGTGATGTGAAGCACAGTGAACAAAAACATTTTAATTACAGTATTTTGAAAACTGTTTATGTAATGGACTGACACTCATCATGTTTCATTGGATTTGCAATCAATTTTCATACAACTTTTATCAGTATAACACATTATTATCATATATTTACACACCTTCCTTTTCCATCAGCCACCAGAGGTCTCTCTGAACCTCACCAGACTTCATCCACCTGACAGGAATCAGCCACTCATAGCTACGGGGAGAAAATACATGAAACTTTTATTCATGATTTAGGCAGAAGGTGGAGTTTAAACAATCATTTACTCAGATAAAATAGTTCTACATCCACCCTGAATTACAAGAAACGACCACAAAACGCCAAAAGAAACTAAATAAAATAAATAAATCAAGTAAAATTAAATTAAATTAATACATTAGCAAAAGGGATTTCCAAAGTTTGTCCTCATCATCACACACTGTTTGAAAAGAATCTATATCCTCCATTTTATCATAATACTTATACTACCAAAATACATGCCCTAAAAAACAACAATCACACACCTGTCCTCGAGCCACTTTTTGCCTCCCTGCTTAGATAAATTGCCAGCTTTGCTCGGCCAAACAAAAAATTCAGCAATTGACCTTTTTTTCTTCTTCTTTTTGCCATGAGGCAGTCCCTCCAGGATTTTACAGCCATTTATGGTGATTGTTGTGGCCTAAAATGTCTGATGTCACAGCAGGTTTTCTAAAAAATTGTAAAGCATGTTGCAATGCTTTTATACATTTTTTATAATAAAATTGTGGGACCAAATAAAAATTGCAAAATAAAGTTCAGATTTTTTTGTATAATTCATTAAAAATCAAAGGAAACTTGTTCCAGGGAGAACAAAGCACATGCAGTGTTCTAACTCACCAAAAAGGCTCAGAATTACAAAAATGATAGAAATCTGCTTTATCTGTAAATGAAGAAGTGCACAATGAAGCAGAATCTTTTTGGAGCTCAAACTCAGTCAAAACAGGGAAAAAAGTTGTGCACCCAGCATTGATAAATGTCAATAACAATGACAAATGTTGTGTTCTTTTCAGTGCCCGTAACAAAATTAAAAAATATGTAAATCCAAAAAATATTGATAATAAAAGCAGAGTTGCTCTGCAGGGTTGCAGAGTTTGGAGAAAAATTGTGAGGTTGTGCAGAATTCACAGGGATTGGTTGAATTTGCATAAATTCTTGCAATCGCAACATCACAACTTTAACATTTGTTCAGTAAAGTGTTTTCTTTTAGCGCTTAGTGCGCTAAATAAAGACATAAGTCTAGAACAATGTGCAAAACAATGAGATATGGTCTCTCTTATAGAACAAAAAAAAAAAGAACAGACAGAAGGTGAGAAAGGTAAGAAGCAAAAAGCCGACAAGACAAATACTTATTTGAAAAGTTTGCCACATTTATGTGTTCTAGTTAGAATAATAATGTGAGTCACTTAAAGTAAAATAACTATGAGGGAGGATTGATTCTCTGTGGAAATATAATCCTCAGATACTCTGAGATGCTGTTGTGTTGTGGTGCGTACTTGTAAGGTGATTGGACTGTGATGTTAGGCTCTGGATCCAGCAGAAAGTGCTTCTGGGATACCTTTCCTGTGGTAGTATCTATGGTAACCACAGGGAAGCCCATCTGGAGCACCCAGTGGTTCATGATGTCATGAACTGGACGAGGAAGTGAAACATCATTGGTTTTCACCGCCTGTTGACAAAAGTGACACAAAACTTTTTAAAAAAGTCATTAATTTTTTAACACATCCATGTTTTTTTTGTTTTTGTTTTTTTACATACTATGCTACATGAATATGTCAGATATCACAACAATGACTTTCTAAATGTAACTGTGCTGCTGCTAGTTTAACTGTGGTTACTGTACACACCACATTTCTGAGTTATTTATATATTATTTTATATCAGGCCCAGGTGATATAGCTTAAAAACCTATCACAATAGAAAAGTTTCATATTGGTCAATATGAATAATTATTGATCATGTAGGTTGTGATTGATTACATGTTGTATACTTTGAGGGGCAGAAGCTGCTAAGGTGATAAAATGAGTAAAAAATCACAGTATTTCACAATATTAATCACAATTAAATCAACAGCAACAACAATTTGATTTAAATTAAGTCTACATTTTCACACAGTCATTTCATCATTTGACACAATGACATCACGTCAAACACATTAAAAAATGTAAAACTAAACATAAATGAAAGGTATTTTGGCTGGTTCTGAGTTGATGCAAGTGAAATATCATGCCACAGTGAACACCAACATTGACTCTCCTGTCTAATCAACATAAACACAGTTACGCATCTTGTTCCACTGCAGCTCAAATACATTTATTTTGGAGACGCAGATGCAAAACACCAAACCTTCCTCCCTGATGACCCCCCTCATCTGCACAAGGTCAGGTCTCTAAAGGAGGTCCAGACAGTCCTGGCTGATCCGAGTCTCCCCCTTGCAAAGGAGTTTAGCACTACAACAAACAAGGCGATCATTTTGACTGTTATATAAATTACGCAAAGGCAAAGAAAAGTTTAAAGTTTTTACCTATTTCAGCCACAGGTGGTCATACTGACTACATGTTACTTTCTGCACAGTTAGAATTTGTCTTGGTTGCATAACAACTATCACTGTCTCTGTCAATAAAACTGCACCAGTGGTCTCGATTTACTTCCCGACATTAAAATAAAAATAATTAATTAATTAGACTCAATTAGGGACAGTTGTAACACTTTTTTTTCTCAGTCTCAACACCTCACTGAATTTTTGTTTCAAAGCTCTCACATTTTGAAACAAATTATTACTTATTTCAAATAGCAATGTTTCCAACTTTTTTTGGTTTTATTTTTGTACTCGCTTCCTCATTTTTGTGATGTTGCAGCTGTTTTTAAAAAAAAAATTATTTATTATTAATGTTAAATTAACATGTTTCTAATCTTATAAAATACATTTGACTGTTTCTGAGTAATTGTAGATGAATCTAAAATTTGAATCAGATCACTGATGATTATGTTTGTACAGAAAAATACTGTTGTGAATATCTGCAGTCATTACGCTTTACTACACGCAATGGCTGCATATTGATTAATATATAAATAAATATACACATAATATATAAGATATAAAATAAATAATATATACATTTTACAAAATTTACATTTTGGTGTAATTTTATTTCTAAAAAGATTTTAAATAAATAAATAAATAAAATGAATCTCTTAGTCTGGTATTTATCATGAGAGATAATAGAGTTTAGAAGTTAAAGGTCAAAATGACACTTTTGGCTTTAAGTTGCTTCTGTCTGGCCGCAGACACATCATACCAAGATGCAGGACTAATAAACTCAAAAATTCATTTGTCCCCGTTGCCATTTACCTTTTGAATATCACGCTGTGATTGTATAATGTATTTATTGTGTTTATTGTATTTATATTCTGTTGTTTTCTGTGCAAAGATAACCTTAAACCTTTAAACCAATGGTGTTTCTGCTACTGCACCACATGTTGCAAATGAAGGTAGAAGTAATAAAAAAAATTAAAAAATATAGATTTTTAATAACATTTTTTGAAAATAGAATAATTTTCCATTTTACCATTTGTAGATGGTCCCACAAGTCATTTCCTACTGTGTTACTGTAGGCAAAGTGATTGAGGTAGCTCTGGAGAGGAGAGAAAAACACAATCACTCTTACTGACTTCAGAATGACTTTTTCCTTCTGGCTGAATGATGGCAGATACAGTAATTCATCTCAACAAGCTGTTAGCTGCTTTTATGTAACTGTGCCAAAAACAATACAGACAAACGCACATTGAGTCCCTGGACAAAGACAGACTCTGAGAGGAAATCAGACAGCATCCTCAACACTGCTGCACCCTGAGGAGACACAGACAGACAGAGAGACAGACAGAGAGACAGACAGAGGGGTCACTTTATAAAATAAAAATCCATTTGTAAACCCCAATAGTACATTCCTGCAGTATAAGAGGCTGCAGTTTCAGGACCCCAGTTGCAGGACTACATTTCTAGGACTCGCCACAGCGCCACCTAGTGGTCTGAATGACATCAAAAGTGGAAACAAGACTGATATTTGCTATAGTGTTTAATGTTTATTCCAACCAAATACTATTTTGTTTCACAACTAATAGTTCTAAAGGATTATTCCACCAAAATACTACTGTTAAATGCTTACTCCATTCAAATTATCTGTTTTAGTTTTAAAGGTTTATTCCACCCAAATTATTTCTCTCCAAGTGCCTATAGTTTAAAGGTTTATTCCTCCATAATACAACTGTCTAAGGACTTATAGTTTTAAAGGTTCTACTTTCTGTTTAAGTAGTTAGTTTTTAAGGTTTATTCCACTGAAATACTACTGTCTAACGACTTCTACAGTTACTCCATCCAAATACTTTTACTTTTAGTAATCTATCCATCCATCTATCATCTATAGTTTAATGGTTTATTCTAGAAAATTCCTCTGTCAAACAACTTATCATTTTAAAGGTTTAACAACTTAAAAGCTTATTCCACCCAAATACTATTGTGCCTTGCAATTCATCTTGCTTGCTGAGACTTAAAATTTGTATAATTAGCAGTAAGCTAATGGATACCATGACCTGGATGACTGAGAACCTTCACAGACATAGCAGTAAGCTCATTATACTCAGGAAAAATAAAGACAGAATCATTTGCTGTGGCCTTGCAGTCTATTTATTATGAAAGTCTGGTCTAGACCTGCTCTATGTGAAAAGTGCCCTGAGTGACTAACAGAGACTTCTGTAAAATGAACTTGACTCGATCTCAACCAGATATTTGAAAGGTTGGACAGAGGCAAGACACAAGGACGACTCTGGTGGCAGAATCAAGACATAGACTGTACACTCACACTTGATGCAATAAACATTAATGAGCAACAGACAGATTCAGGAAAACAGTACAAACTAGAATTACTGCATCATGGCTGCATGCCTCCACCATCCAGTCAAGTTGCAGTTTATACCCATGTGTGTCCAGACTTATAACATATACTACATGTAGTGCAGATTTTGAAGGATTTAAATAAAAGGCATCAAGTGTATTATGTAGGTGGGTGGTGCTGTGGTGAAAAACTATGGTCCTGAAAATGCGGTCCTGCAACTGTGGTCCTGAAACTGCAGCTTCCTCTTCTGCAGTCACACCCTACTCTTGCAGGGCAATAAGTGCTTTTTCTATATAAATTAGAAATAATACAGTATGCAATAAAATATACAGTTGAAGAAGAGCACCAGTAACTCAATGATTATTTGTCCAGTTGCTAAAGAATTCTGTTTTTCAGTGTGACAAGTTTATGCTGTAATGTTTTATATAGGAGGATCTCACTGATGCATGTGTACCTTGCTGTATGAGATGGCATCAAACTGCTCAGTGATCTGCTCCGGCAGGATGATACTGTCTTCTTTAGAGGACAGAGGATGAGAGGAGGTCAAGGCATCGACTGCAAACACACGGTGGACGTCATCAAGCACTATCAAGTCTTTCTGGAGCAAACAGAGAAGACACAACTGTATTAAGATTTGATATGATGTGCAACAGATGACACAAATGTGTATTGATAGGAGGGCACCATGTATGGCTGGAACATTGGAGACCGATTGTGTTCTCACCACGTTCCACTTTGGCTCAGCGTAGTCTGCTCCCAAGTAAGACACATAAGAAGCGAAGCCCTCGTTCAGCCAGACCTCATTCCACCAGCGCAGAGTCACCAGGTTTCCAAACCACTGCACCACACAGGACATCATTTCATTTGCCGCCCAATCAATGAGTAAATCGATCAGTAAATACAAGATAAAATTACAGAAACTCAGTTCACCATGTGTGCTAGTTCATGAGCGATGATGGTGGCAGTGGTCTCTTTATTTCTGTTGGAGGAGGTCACAGGGTCATAGAGGAGGTTGGTTTCTCTGTAAGTCACTAACCCCCAATTCTCCATCGCACCAAAGTAGAAATCTGGCAGAGCAATTTGATCTGTGAAGCACAGATAAGATAGAACTTTATTAAGGAATCCATTGGTACCACGTCATGCTACCTTGCTGGGTAGTTCACTAAATAATGCTCCAAAGTTAGGCTGCATTTTGGCAAATAAAAAAATGGCATCAAATCTGTATAATAAATGGTTTCAACCCAAAATCTATCCCAGCAATTTCTAAGATATGATAGAGCATGAGGATGGGTATCACATACTTCAATCATAATGTTCTAAGCCCTATTACACTCTTTCCAAATGTGAATCAGGGTCTAAAGGCAGCATAATGTTAATTACAGACATGAAAAGCTCGACACACAGTGTGAAAAGTTTGGATATTAATTCAACTTGTACTCAGTACTCAATTATGATTTAAAGAGTAAAAGTACAGACTTGAAAATCCATCCATAAAAGTACAAGTACCCAAGAGAACTACTTAATTGCAGTAACTTGTGCATATGTAATTAGTTACTTCCACCCCTGGTAACATGCTTTAGAGAATAAAACAATCTCCTCCAATAAACATACTGAAAGGCTCAAACAGAAGTGAGTGTTGATTGTGAAAGGGCCAATCACAGAAAACAGAAGAAAATAAAAGCAGGCTCACCTGACTTGCTCAGAGGGTAGGAGATGTTATAGTACGACTGGAAAAAGTCCAGTACAGGTCCAGTCACACTGAGGGCGTAGTCTCCTTGTCTCTGCTCAATGGCTGTCCTACGAGCCCAGATACGGATCTGAACACACAACAGCACACTCTTATGTGTACGCATAAAGCTTGAACACTGACATGGAGGTATTTTTATAAACTTACATGCTTTGCTTTAGTTACTGGTTACTTTAGTGCAACTGAAATGATGAACTGATTAGTTGATTGATAGAAAATTAATTAAGTAGTAGTGCATTCAATTGATGAAAATAAAACATCAATAACATCATTGGCAGTTACCAGAGTGTCTCCTTGTGTAGCATTGATGTATGTGTAGTCAGAGATGACGATGGCCAGTAAGTAGGAGGACATTTTCTCAGTGGGCTCAAACGTGGTCTGTGTCACAGCTACTCCATCAACACTGGTGTTAACAATTTCTGAAAAGACAAACACACAGTGAAACACACTCTGAACTACAGGATGTAAATTAGACGGTGACATGGGAGTGGATTTTCACTCTTTTCCCATCCCACATCCTCAAAAATACCAGTATCCCATCCCAATCCCATGACAGAGTCAAAAAAATATTTCCTGCCCCAGTCCCAGAGGAATTACTCCCATCCCATTAAAAACTGACCTACTGACTTTTTCTCCTGTTCTGTCCCACTCCTGTGAAGAATAGTAAATAATGTTCTTCAACTAGATTTCAGAAGTTTTAACATTAGAAGTGACAAAATTCCATAACTACTAGAATGACCATAAGTGTCATTCTGAGGTTTGACTTTCAAACCAGACTAACAGTTTAATGCATTTATTCTGTTAGTTTATATTTTAAAAATGACATCAAAATGTAAAATGTATTTATATATTTATCAATACGCTGCCATCACATGTTGTAAACTGTAATGATTGCAGATATTCACAGCAGTGTTTTTCTGTAGGATAATAACCATCAGTGATCTGACTCAAATTTTAGATTAATCTACAATTTGTCAGAGCGAGAAACAGTTAAATGTATTGCAAAAGATCATAAACATGTCATTTTAACATTAATAATAACAAAATTTAACCTACAACCATCACAAAAATAATCAGAGCCTATGGGAAAAGGCTGGAAACGAGTAAAAAACATAAAACCAAAATCTGAGAGCTAGGTGCTGAGACACAAAGTGTTACAACCGTCCCCAGTCTCCCCCACTTTATTTTTAATTGGGTCTAATTAATTATTTGTATTTTAACGTCAGAAATCAAGACCACCAAGTTTAATTGACAGAGACAATGATAGTTGCTACGCAGCCAAGATGCATCTCCAACCGTGCAAAAAGTATACAGTACAGTGTATAACAGTATAACAGTGGCAATTCCTGTGTGATCAGTACGACCGCCTGTGGCCATTTTCTTTGCCTTTCATGTAATTTATCTAAAAAACATTTTAAATGAAAATACAACTTAATTACTTATGTCACTTTTATGAACAGTCAGGTACCAGCACCATTATATTTTTAATTCAGTAAATCATTGCATGTATACATTTGGTCAAAATGACCGCCTCGGCTGTTCTAGTATTAAGGAGAATGATAAATGTTTATTAATGTTTATTGGTTTATGTCTGTCTCTGTTGGTGCAGAGAAGAATCCAAATAGTTCTGTATTTGTTTGTATTGCAATTTTAAATATACACAGCGTTATTTACATGTAAAACGTGCAAAACTTAGAAAACTTAAATTTACTCGATTATGGCATCTGTCTGTACATTTGCTGCAGGTTTGCTCTATGTTTTTGCTTGCTCTGTTTTATACGACCATAGACAACTGACTTCTCACTCTTCTTAGGCCGACCACTAGGGGCCGCAAGTGATCAACAACTGCTTCAGTTAAAAATGTTGTTTTAGACAACATATGTGGAGGTCGTGTTAATGTTGGTGGAACTTCGCACATCTCTGCTGGTTGCATCTTGCAGTTGTGATGACACTGCAGCAGGTGCTTCACCGTCTGTTGCCTGGTGGGGATCTTATGAATAATCATCTGCTTATTTACTAAAAGTCAGAAAATAAAGCTTCACTTTGCTTCTGCGAACAAGTTCCACAGGATCATTTAGACTCTGCCTATTATAATCCACCATATTTATGAGTTATGACAGTACTATGAATTTGGATCAATGCAGTGATATAAATCTGTATTTTATATCTTGTTTTTTGTCTTTTATTGTGAAGCATTTCTGCACTGGAGAGGTGCCATTTAAATAAACTTTTTATTAACTTTTATAAAAACTGAACTCTGCATCACATTTCAGAATACAAAAAATTAAGGTACAAAATGTGATAAAAACTTCATAATTTTTCAGTTGGTGGAGATCAAACTTTTTCATCATCATCAAGTTAATATTAACTTGATTAATATTAATATTAACTGCCATTTCTGTTTAGTTTACATGAAGCAGGCGCTCTGAGAGGATCTGACCTACTGCAAAGTCAAATGTGGGTGAGTGTCACACTTCCTGCCAGGTCATTCCTTGTGATTTTGTTGATAACCTGCACCTGTGGAGTGCTTTTACTAGACCTACATTACACGTGCACATGGTCAGATTAAATTATTTGCAGGCAAGGTGTATGACTGATGATTTAAGCTGAGGATGTCTGCAAATGCAAGCCTGTCTTAATGCGTGTAGACTGCACTGACCTGTCTCCATGCCGTTGGACAGAGCCACAGTTCCAGGGGGGTGGATGAGAGTTATATAGAAAACAGCTTTTAAGGCCGGCTCATCGAAACAAGGGAAGGTCTTTCTGGCATGAGTCGGATGCATCTGAGAGGTGGCGACGATCCTGAAAATGAGCAAAGCCAGTGAACACAGTGCAGAGGTATGAATTTGTGCCACCAAAACAAATCTAAATAGATGCAGGCTTACTTTCGGACTCCATCTTCCTCATACTCGCTCCTGTAGAAGCCCTCTAAGTCATCAGCTAGTTCTCCAGTGAACTCAGTGTACAGCTGATACTTCTGTCCTTCAGTTAATTTACTGTTCAGCTGGATAACCAGATACTGGGTCTCAGGCTGCAGCCAGCAGGATTTAATAACAGGAGCAGACCCACCACCTGCATGAAGAAATAGAAATAATTTGGAAATATTATGCCAAGCCAAAAATGTAAAGAATTATTAATAGATTTCTTTTTTTCACTTTATTTGAGTGAGTCTTTACTAGAGACATAGCTGTATTCACCACAGATACACACTAAACCGCTGTCAAAAATCTGTTTTCTCAGGTAAACTGGCAAAATCTTAAAGCAACAAATGAGATAATCATTTTTAAGAGGGATTTTTCTGTGTGTTAAAAGGTGATCAGTGTGAAGGATTTTTCCTCCTTTAGGTCAAAGGTCACATCACCAGGTCACGTTAGGGTCAGTTACAAATCCCCAAAACGTATTTGAACTATCTCTGTCTCCTCTCTGTCTCTGGGCCAGTACAGCTGTCCTGATAATACTGTCTCTGTCTCACAGAGACCAAGGCTGCAGGAGGACATGTTTGTGCTTTAACTCAGACCAAACACTCTGATATTGGAATAGAAGGCACTGCATGTGACATGCAAACATGACTTTGGTTAACTTAGGAAATACACAGCTTCCAATACTGGGGTTAAAGCGATAGTTCACTCAAAAATAAAAATTCAGTCATTATCTACTCACCGTTAGTCCAAAACAACAAAACACTGCTGGAGTTTCACAGGACAGCAGTGTTGCAAAATCTCCCAAAATTTAGGTGAATGGTGACCAGTTTACAAATGGAGTAAACAACCAAAAAAAAAAAAAAAAACAAACACAAAAATCCTCCATACTGCCCCAACATACCAAGTTGACTTGAAAGATGTCATTTACACCATGTTTTTAGCCTGAATCTTCACTGTAGAAGAAGAAGAAGAAGAAGAAGAAATTTTTTGTTTGTTTGAAAACTGGTCACTAATCACTTCAATTGTTAACTGATTGTTAACAATTGTTTATTGCTTGATAAATAGATTATGTAATAATCCACTGAAAAATCAAAACAAAAAAACTAAGCCTGACCTTCAGTCAGCATGACGGTGAGTAGATAATGACTGAATTTTCATTTTTAAGTGAACTATCCCTTTAAATACTCCTCGACAGGAGGACAGAACTGGGTGGCAGTTACAGTTAACCAGTTCACACAGTTTCCTTCACAATCAATATTTAGATGACATAAACACTATGAGATAAGGTCATTTTTCTCACTGCACCTGAAGCATCAAGCCTGGCGATGTGTGTGTTGTCCAGTTCAGTGTAGTTGAGTTTGTTGGAGTGGATCAGGATCAGATCAGTTTCGTTCACACACTTAAACGTCACAGTGGATCGACCTGGTGGATGCACAGAGAGAGAGCAAACACATTCATTCTATATCATGAATAGTTGTCCATTAACAGACAGGCACATGCAATCCATGAATCCGTTTAAAATAAGTAAAATGACAGAAATAAGTACGTCGGTATTTAGATATCACTCAATTATGCATTTAATTTCTTATTTCTGTGTCTATATCAGCATTCACGTACATATTTATTACATAATCTATTTATCAAAATATTCACATCTGCTTATCTTTAAGTATTTCTTAATTCATTGATTGTCATTTGTTTTAGTTATTTTTTTTTTCATTTTCAATATTTTACTCACATCCATCAAAGTTAAAGGGGTAGTTCACCCAAAAATGAAAATTCAGTCATTATCTGCTCACCTTCATGCCGACTGAAGGTCACGTTTAGTTTTTTAGTCCATAAAACTCTGCTGGAGTTTCACAGGAAAACAGTGTTGCAGAATCTCCCAAACAATGGAAGTGAATGGTGACCAGTTTTTTAAATGTTAAGAAACAACAACAACAAAATCCATGAAATCCTTAAATCGTCCTTAAATCGTCTCCATACTGCTTGTCTGGTGTCTCTGAAAGCCCGGACATATTGTTCACTTGTGCCTGCACACCATCACAACACACACACCCAGTTCAGACGGTGTTCATGTGCACTTGAACATGACTCCAAGCTAAAGATCTACAGTGAAGATTCAGGCTAAAAACATGGTGGAAATGACATCTTTCAAGTCAACTTGGCTTTAGGAGACTTGGATTACACCAGACAAGCAGTATGG
>JAJHUR010109243.1:0-17953 GCA_027495735.1 Lutjanus campechanus | reverse complement strand
AACATAAAGGGAGGGTTGGAGAAACACTACTTTCTCTTAAATATATGCCATTTTTCCCATCGTTGTTGATGAATCTCTTCTTTAGTCTTTAGACAATAAGTCAGTCTTTCCATGGAATATAATTGATCTACAATGTCCATCCATAATATCTGCTCAGGAGGTTCACTTTTCAGCCAGTTCTTTGTGATGGCTTTTTTAGCCGCAAGTGTCAGAATTTTGAACAAGTAGATGTCCTCTTTTCCTATTATACCCTCTGGTATCAGTCCCAGATATACAACCCGGGGGTCCTGAGGAATTCCATAACCCAAGATTTCCTCCACGTTTTGAATGACCATTTCCCAAAATGTTTTTATTTTCACACATGACCAAAAAATATGTAGGTGACTGGCACTCTGATGTCCGCATAGTCTCCAACAATACTGCTGTTTGCCCAATTGTTTAGTTTTAATGTGAGGTGTAATGAAAAAGCGAATTAGATTTTTCCATCCGAATTCCCTCCATCTTTTAGAGCTGGTTGAAGTGTGTTGGGTCCTGCACATGGACTGCCAGTCACTCACAGACAATTCAGAATTCAATTCTAACTCCCACTTCATTTTTGTATGCAGTGTATTATTTCCGTTTAATTTTTGCAGACCTTTGTACAATTTAGAGACAATTCTTGAAGGATTAATCTATTGTTAGTATTTTAAACTAATGATTAAGGAAAATGCACAAAATGTGCAACCCTAGTTTGGAGAGGTGACTGACGTCAACTCAGAGTTTTTGAGACGAATACTTTGTACTTTTACTTGCAATTGAATAACAGTCTATACGCTGAATGCACAGACATGCGATTAATTCATCTTTTCATCATTTTCTAAATGCTAAAGTACTGCTTTAACTTCTCAAGGGACGACTTTTCCCTCATGTTTTATATACTTCAGCTACGAAGGACATTTGTATAACAGACCCACTGTGAACATTCATTCCATAGCAGTATTTCACTTAATTCACAAGAAGTTCTTGTCACCTTGGCTACATATTTCGTTCTCACCATGACTGACGCCTTGCATCTGTGTGACCGAGGACTACTTGTTATTATCAGCAGAACAGGAAAGTTTAAATGCCTGCCAGCATTCAAGTCCTGTCTATTTTATTACTGCTTTGTCCATTTATGCATCAATTGAGAAATTACTCTGAACATTGAGTCTTTAAGTCCGTATTCATCCAATAAAGAGAAAATTAAGTTTAACTGACCAGAAGACTCTGTCCTTGGTCACTCGCTCCTGCAGCAAAGTCCACTTGCGGCCCAGGTCTGTCGAAGCAAAGAGCTGGACACACACACACACACAAAGAAAACAGAGAACAGACCACAGTTAGATAGAAAAACGCACAGCCGAAGCTTGCAGCATTAAATTATCAGGCCTAACCCGAGTCCCATTACCAGCTGTATCCTTTACAATGGAGGATAAATCAAGAGTCTATTTGGAAAAAAAAAAGTTCACACAATCAAGCTACTGAATTTCATGGTTCACCAAGTTAAGACTGAGCTCAATTAATAATTAATCATAGCGGGTTTGGTGTGTGAGTGCGCCTAATATTTCATGAGCGGCGTGTTTGCAGTCGTGTGTGTGTTGCCTGCTTGTTCGGCATTGATCGCAGCCATAATGAAAGTCTATTGATTCCAGCACACGAGTTATCCTTGATGTCTGAAAACCACATCGGAGGCGAGAGGATTTCACCACACAAACTTCCTCTGCCACACAAAAGCACAAACAAAATAAAAACGTGCAACCCTTTCTCAATGCTCAACATTGAGAGGAATGTAGTGGAATCAACTAATCTTTTCTCAATAACTTAAACAAACGTAACTGTTTTCAGAACAGTTCAGAATTTACAAAAACAAGTTCTTCTAACTTAAAATGTTTTGATTTGAAATGATGAGTTGGATGAATATGTTTTATAGAGTTCAACCCACTCTTTAAATTAAGTTTCTAAAGAAACATGATCAGCATATTAGCAGACTTCCCAGCATGCATTGTTTGAGATTTAAAACTCTCCTGCAACCCTTCTTTTTTAAAAGTTTGGACTTTGAACTTGTAAACATGATTTTCTTCTGACTCAAAGTCTTTTGACTTGAAATTATGAGTTGAATGAAGTTCAATTGGCCCTTCGTTAAGGCCCGCCTCTGAACAGCAACTGTCCAATCATAGCTTAGCAACCGTAACTAGAGCTGTCAAGCTATCCATTTCTCTTCATGTTGAAAGTGATTAGGAGGCTCTGACAAGAGCGACACTCGACTTTTCACAAGTCTGCGTGGTAGCGTCTTTTTTGTCATCTCTCAAAAACGTGAAACACAAGAGCACACGTGTGGTGAGTGGATTCAACTCTGTCTTCATCTGCTCTAATATAAGCTGCGAACCTTAGCAACTAATACTAGCTTACTAGCGGCAGTAACTTTACCTCCAGCCAAACTTGTTAAGATACCACTGCATCTGCATTTGTTCTGTGAGGGTTTGAAGAGGAGGATGTGGGCCGATGCAGAATCACAGTGGGCTGGCAACAATTCATCTCACTCTGGCTCGCTGTCTCAGGTCTAAAATGAGTTAGCTTAGCTCTTAAATTAAACCACGGCACGCTTTCCCACTGAATCCTTTAATCATATTGTGGATTGTAGATGGTGAATGTTTGTTTGGTGAAACATTCCAGCTTTTTTGGAACTGGAGTTAATATGATGAAAACTTGTGTAACTTCCGTACACCTTGAGATAAGTTATGGTTACTTGTTTTCATAGAACAGTGAAGGTCAATATTGAGTTCCTACCCCCTTAAATAATAAATGTTACAAATGTTTGTCAGTGTGTCTAAAGATTTGTTGGCACAAATTAATATCTTAAGTATACTGAACATATTTTCTTAACTGAATTAATATCAAGTTTAGTTGACAGGTAAATTTTTAAATAAAACACGATTAAGTTTATCAGTGTCACTACAAATTACCTCAACTTGTCTTTTCAAATTAAGTCAACTTAAAGTTTTAAGGCCTTTTTTTTTTCACAGTGAAGGTTTATCAGTGTGACTGAAGCATTGTTAGTTCAATTTAATATCTTGTAATATCTTAATATCTAAATTGGATTGATTTGATTTGAAACATTCCAAAATTCCATCAACTTGTCTTTTCAAACTCAGTCAAATTAAAATTTTAAGAGCCAAGACACTAAGCTTTTTTTCAACTTAAAACATTTTTTTCAGTGGTTTTTCAGTGTGACTGAATATTTGTTGTTCAATTTAATATCGTAAGCTTATTAGAATTTTTTCTCACGTACAACTTAATCTTATCAAACTTATATCAAGTTTATATGACTAGAAAACTGTATTTCTTTTAAAAAAATAACCTCAACCTGTCTTTTCAAATTTGAAGGCAGCCTGAAGACTAACTTTTTTTTTTCTTTTTTTCAAGTGAGACTAAAAGTTTCTTTTTACAGTGAGTTTTAGCTGTGGAGGCAGTGCAGACTGTCCACTGCTTCATAATAAGCATTCTCACTCAGGGTCGAAGGAAAAACAAATCTTCAGTTATCACACTTATTCACAAACCACATTCCAAATGTACAATTCTAGCTGTAAAGAAGAAGAAGCTACAGCTGACCTTGATAGAAATCTGCCCCTGCCCTCACACACCTTCTTAATTTATACATGCCACTCGGCGTCCTCCCATCATCCTCTAGCTAAATGATTTTTTTGTTCTGTTTGAATGGATTCCTCTCTTCCGTCTGCTGCCTGCCCATATGGAACAGATTAAAACCTAATTGAATTTCTTGTTTAATTACGTGTAAATTATTAAAGTTGAGGGGGAACCGAGCTGACTCAAACTTAGGAACTATTGGACCTAAATGTTCCACTTCTATGTCTCTGGCTCCTTTTCCACTTTACAGTACATTTTTCAGTTAGGAGGTGTGTGATCGTGTTTGAGAGTTTGTTGTAAACTGCTGAATGACACACAAAAATTAATTATTTGATTTGACTTATTAAATATTGAACCATACATGCTAAAATGGACTTTGCGACAATATTGTTGGAGTCATAGACAGTATGAGAACAAAGCTTCCTTATTCTATTGGTATTGTATAGAAGCCCTAACTCCTAAATTCCACCAGGCACGGCTGCGTCGCGTTACGGCTGCGCCGCGTTACGGCTGCGCCACGTCAGGCGGAGCTGATCACAGCCATCTTACACAATGCTTGTGATTCCACCTGTAGCGCCTCGGCGCATCCCAGAAGCAGCTCTCCGCTCTGCTCCACTTCAAATACATGCCAAGTTTTTGACTGATGCCGCATCAATTAGCACAGAGCAGATCGAACGGGCAGGAAGTCAGACACAGAAAATCCAGTTCATTTTCAAAATAAAAGACCCCATACAGACTCACGATCATAAAAACAGACAGAAAATAAACTATTAAACCACGTAGCCTGCTTATCCGTGGTAGAAGCACAAAGAGCAAGGAAAGAGGACCTGATCAACAAAATCTGAGCAAGTAAACATAATTGGGCAGGCAAAACGCTCCGCTACTGAAACGCCTCTGAAACACTGCTGGTGGGGCCTGCAGGCGTGCGGAGGACAGATCGGAACCGTGGCTAAGACGTGCCGCGCTTGGTGGAATCAACTGGTCAGAGGTGAGAAGTTGAGAAAAAGTTGATCCATTTTCTATGTCTGATCTAAACTGTTTTCACTCCTCTGTTTATGACCGAAGAACAGGTCAAAAACCAGCTTTTACCAGGCTTGAGCCATAACCCCAATTTTTTTAATTTTTTCGTCTGTGACACATATGGGAAAAAAGTTTTCCAGGATCATTTTCCCCAAGTGTTTTTTGATGTAATACTCACTTCTGCCACAAGAGGCTGAAGTGCACCATCATCCCATGTTCTACATAGAAACAATGACATTCATGTTTTCTTCAAAGTGAGTTTTAATTTCTCCATGCTCTCTAAACACATAGCAAATAGTGTTAACAAGCAATGTCTTCCTTTTGGCTGCTGGTTTTTGGTGCCAATTAAAATACAATTCTAGCCATCTGTTTTAACAGATGGGGGAAAAAAGTTACTTCGAAAAATTATCCTTGCCAAAACCGTGCCAAAACTTTCAAAAAAGTTTAAGGAACTTATAAAGGTTATCCTGGCAAAAACTGCTTTTTTTTCTTTTCTTTTTTTAAGTTCTTAAAAGGCGGGATACAATATACAGGAGAGAAAACAATTTACAGCAGATTTAAAAACTGGGTCACCAGACTTTTTTTCTCACTTGCCCTGAGGGCTTTTGTAGTAGTTGGTTTTCTACAATAACAACAGAATAAGCTAAAATGAAAAAAAAAACTATCCAAAAAAAGAAACAGACCTCCTAGAAATTACAGAAGGAATCTAATGCCAAGCTACATAATAGAAATAACAGAATAGATCATTCTCATGGTTTGGGTTTTTTTTGTTATTATTTCCTAGTTTATTTTGTACTCATGTGTCTTGACCTTACTTTCTGTCTTTTGTCTTTCTCTGTCATTTTGTCATTGTCCTTTTGTATCATCCCCTGTGTTTCAGACCTTTGTTGCATTTGTTGGACTTGTTGGTTTTGGGTTTTTTTCTATTTTTTTGGACTTTGTGTTCTGCATTTGCCCTCATTGGATTTGTTTGCTTTTGGACTCTAGTCTTGACCTGCCAACCTTGCACATAGGCTTTTTGTACATTCTGTTTCTTTATTAAAACCCTTTGAACTGTTTCTGCCTTTTTGGGTCCCTGATCGTGTTTAGTTTGACACACGCTTTACAACAATTCAGTAAATGAACAGACAGATATTTAAGATTAAGTTTTCTTGATAACAAACAAGAAAAGCCTTTATGGTGGAAGTTCATCCATGATTCAGGAGAAGTGGATCTAAGTGATAAGTTTGGTGGCTGAAAGTTGGACAAAAGGTCGAAATATACACTCTAGCAGCCTGTTCTCCCTCCCAACGCATCAAAAATAGCAGCTCGGTCAGTTCCCCTGCGCGTCAAACTATGATGCTGTTGCCCCTGTTGTGTCATTTCTGGAGGCACCCGTCTAGCATTCTGTTTTGATGTGTTGTCGAAGTTAGGTGATTGGTTGGAGAGGATGGATGGCTCAAACAAACATAGGACTTTCACCCAGGAGACTGAGGTTTGTGTCCTGTGTGAAACCAAAACTCAACGTTCACTTCTTTTGTTCTCATGTAATTTATGTAAATTACATAAAGTACATATGTTAGCTTATGTAAGTTAACCTATGGGCGTATGAGACTTTAATTAACTACGGTACTTATTTTAACCCAATCCACGATCTTTTCCTAAACCTAACCAAGTAATTTTGTTGCCTAAATATAACCAGGTAGTTTATGTGCCTTTATTTAAAAAACTGAACGCAGATTAATTATTGCTAACTTGACCACAGAACCCTGCACGTGTTAAAAAAAACTAGAGGGGCACCTGCAACGTCATAGTTTGAAACGTAGGCCTACTGACCAAGCTGCCATATTTGACGTGTCAGGAGTGAGAATGTGTTGAATATATGCATAAGATATACCGAACTGTTCCTCTACGTTAACGACAATCTATTGTATGTTGCCTAAACAAGAGCAACATAATCTTCTTTTAATACGGTCTTTTGGTCTTTATAATGGCAAAAGCAATAATTCTTCGCATGCAAAATGTCTGTAAAAGCCTTTGCCGGGAGTATTTAGAGACATATGAAATCACTGTCATGGTTAAACAAGACAGTACATCTTTATCAAACATCAGTACATCACTGTCAAGTTTACTGTCCCACTTTTTTGTGATTTCCATAAACAGTGCTGTTCAGACAGTGCTGGAGATAATTAGTTCCTTCTGTTTCACATCAGTGGTCTTGTTAACAATAGCATCTCCTAAAATTAAGATGACATTTCTTAAAAGTGTGTGTTGCTGACCCTCCCTCCCTGGTGTATTTGGCTTTTCTGAAGCAGAGAAAATGTTGCGATTGATTAGTCTGTTATTTGCCAGTGGCAGAAATAGTGAAAGCTGTGTGCTTTAGAGCAGCGGTTGCCAATTTTTGAGCTTGTAGCTTGACAGAATCAAATATTTCACAAGAAGAGCAGAAACCTTTTCCCTCCCTATTTTATCCCTTAAATATAAGAGCTCTAAGATTTGACTTCAGGGCCCCAGGTTGTAAACCAAAGCTGTAAAACGATAAATTGCAGTTGAAAGGCTGGCCGATGCCTCATTTGTTGTGTATTAGTGCCTCATAATTAATGAGACACGGTGATATATTGATGCAACCTGTTAAATAAGTTGTTATCTCATGTAAATGAGAATGCATAGCCTTTGACCAGCTCTTCATCTACATCATCTCAATGCCTCCTGGCAACAAGACATAAGTAATACATACATGACAGCAGTGTGATGTCTCAGACGTCATGTTTGTTCAAAATGTACAGACGTGTTAGAACCAAGAAGGTAATTAACTGCGCTTTGTGGCAAAGAGGGCTGGATGGAAAACAGAGCCATGCAGCAGAACTCTTATCTGCTGCAGCACCTGAAAGATCTCCCTCACGGTATAATTGTTGGTGTTAATTAGCCTATTTTAACAATTTTCCTTAGATGTGAAAACATCACAGTAGTCTTCACTTAGAAGTTTGTGATGAAAATATTAACAGACTTACAAAGAGCTCTGATGCATTGAGTTGTATTTTTACTCATTGTTGACATATGTAGCAATGACTAAAAAAATGCTGGGTTAAAGGTGGGGTAAGCGATTGCGTTTCATTTCCAGGATGCTGACGACTGGGTTGATTGCCATTTTCCTCTGACATCATGAGAGGGTGGGAAACTCAAATGCTATTACCACAGTGTAATGTTGTACTGCTGTGTTCTAGGTTGCAAATTGAATAAACAGAAAATCTGACAAACTGTCATCATTTCAGCAACTCCCGATTGATTAGCAAGTGAAAAGACAATGGAGAGTGAAAATCTTGCAGGACACGTGGTCATATTTCAAGGTAAAAGAACATATTTGATGACCCATTAGCTACCGTTAGCTACATTATCATTAGCTACACAGGCTAAATTATGTAATAGGAAAGGCGTAAATTAATTTTGAAATATCAACAAATCAATTTATGCCTTTCCTGTCATATCATGTAGCTTAACACAAATAAACTATAGCTAGGACGTTGTTGAATGCTAGTGTTAGCTTGCATTGTCCAATGGAAGCTAATGGGTTATCAGATATGTTTTACTTTGAAATATGACCCCATGTCCCTCGGGGTTTTCAACTTCTCTGTTGCTGATCATTTCGGGAAGCACTGAAATATTTATGATTTTGTGCGTTACAGCTTACAACCGTTATCATTTCACCACTTTCTGATGGATCAACAACTGAAAAGACAGTGGCACCAAAAATCTGGAAGGACATCAGGCCATATTTCAAGGTAAAACAAAATACCCGTTGACAAATACACAGCTGATAACCCATTAGCCGTTAAACGTTAGCATTCAACCATTTCCTAGCTAACATTACCGTTTGATAGTGTTACATGATACAGTAGGAGAAGCGGAACTAAATTCTAAGCTAAATTCATTTGAGCAAATGTATTTCATTACAATTTTACTTAATAGTAGATGTTGCATGATGTGAAATAGCTTCAATGCAATAAGCTACTTTTTGTTAGCTTGCTGTGTAGCATGTAGCAATACCTAGTGTTTCAAAGTAACAATAGCAGCACTTCCAAGTCATGTGATATTCTCTTGACTTGAACCTAGTTGCAGGGTGGTCACAGTCAATTTCATTTCATTTCTATCACTAAAAATAACATGGCACTATTGCTAGAAATAAGTTTAATGATGCAATTAAAATGATCTGATAGGTTTTAACTAACTTTGTCTTCTCATATATCCTTGTGTCACCTTTATATCTTGTTTTAATGCCTTTCTGTGTCTTACATACAGTGCTACATAAATAAATGCCTTTACAGTAATACCTGGATTAGCCACTTGGAAGGCTAACAGTAAAATTCTGACCTGAACTGTCCATCATAAACATCAAAGTTTACTGACCCCTTGGTTCAACTATGATTCCTAATATAGTGTTTAGCTAACAAAGGAACTTACTGTGTGTATGTGTTGCATCTAAGTTTGCAGTCAGTATATTTCAAAGAGCTTCCTACTGACAGCCAAGTGAAATGCTGACATGTTTCCAATATGAGCTGCAATATCAAAGAGTGTGTGTGTGTTTGGATGTGGCCACTGTTCTGTTTATTTCACTTGCAGAAGAAGACTTGCCCTACAGCTGTATTGTTGAATGATAAATCACACATCAAGTTTTTCTCTGAGCTCCGTGTTCTGCTGCTGCGTGTGAAAATTTAAATTTAATGCATTGCTGCGCTGACAGCGGAGACGTCTTGCTGCTGTAACATCACCGCTGTCTAGTTGTTCGTTCAGAATATTTATTTCCATGTTCCCGTGGCGCCGCGATACCCACCCTGCCCTCCTTGCAGTAGGCCAGGAGCTTGTCTTCCTCCTTTGGGTGGAAGACGATTGTGTCCGGGGTGAAGGCGATGGACTGTCGCTGGAAGGAGGAACCCTCGTCGGTGCTGATAAACAGCATCTGATCCCTCTCGTTTATGGACGAACCCACCAGCACCACCTGAAAGAGAGGCAGACAGAATGTGAGAGGTGCAGCGGTCAAAGGGTAATGTCCTGCAACGTATTCATTGCTCAGTCAGCAGTCTGTGGAAGACCCAAAGATGCGACCCACCTCATATCAATACTTGTGCATATTAATACCCCTGTTTGCACTGGAAAACTGATGAATTTAAATGCATGCATGGCCACGCACCCACATTTATTCAAAGCCATTCTCTGGGCCATGAGAACTTTCCATCAACCTTACATGCTGCTTAGACCGAGGCGACACTGTATTGATTATCTATTCAGAGTTTTATAGCTCATAAAGTGAAGGCATTAAACACAGGGCACACCAGGACCTGCCAACCCACCAATCACAATTATGGCCTGGACACCCAAGAGTAAGGCCACCGATGGGGCCGATCGATCGAGACTAATGAACCAGCCGCATTCTTTAGGAGTTTTATGAGAGGTGGGAAACTGTCCAATGAGGTGCTGGTGTTCATCATCATCACAGTGTTGTTTGCACCTGGTCTTTACAGAAAGTCGTTGTTATAGTGTAGTAACCTTACAACTGTTTCTTCAGTCAGCCAGATAATGAAAATCAGTGGCTGACAGCTGTGTTCTGTCTAAACATCTGTTTCATTCTGTCGCCAAGGTTTTAGATTAATGGATGCAAAGCGTAAAAGAGACATAAAGAGTATAACAGGAAAGAAAAGGCAGATTGTAATGATTATTTAAAACATTATTTCTGCTTGTTCTGCATGTACACAAATTAGCATGAATACATCTACTCACAGAATAGATGAGATCAAACAAGTGCTTGTATTTTCTTTTCATGCTTTCATTTATTCACAATAATCTTGATCTATACATGACTCCAGGGAACCACAAATAGCAAATATCCATGTCAAAAGTACAATGAAGTTGCTATTGTTATTCAAGGCTGAAATATTCACCGGTTGGGGGGAATTCAGCAAAATGGCATTTAGATAAGACAGGCATTATCTTTGCATGCTTATGCCTGAATTCAGAGGTGAAACATCCCTGAAAGGAGCAATTTGTGGCCATTGCATGTGCAAAAATGAGTTCAGCAGTCCAAATAGTGAGTTGGAGCCAAAGACTGTATGTCAAATAGGTTGTAATCCTGTTAGCGTATGATCTACGGTTGTTTTCCCCGACCCCCTCCTCTCCAGGCACCACACAGGCTGCAGGAGCTCCACAGGTGCGCAGGCTGCGCGCAACCTCATAAAGTCACAATAACAAGTGATGATAAGCCCTCCACTGTAAGCTGATCAGCTGTCAACTGCCACTTGTCTGTCAATGTAAACTTAAGCCTGTTATCCTGAAAACAAAAGCCTGCTGCTCTGAAATAACACACCCTGGACAATGAGTGGACTCCTGTCTCACTGCCTGCCAAACGCCATTAACATTTTGCTGTATTTAACAGTCATAAACATTTACGCCCTCTACAAGATCATTAATGACTTCTTCCGACTCATAAACAGACACCAGACAACAGACACATTCGGCAAAAATTCATCATCACATTCATGACAAACAGACCCCAGACAATTCAGAATGGCAGTCTCACCCCCTCCACTGAAGCACACAACACCAGAGCCCCCCAGGGCCGCGTGTTTAGACTCCTCCTGTTCACAACGCACGCCCATGACTGCAACACCCAGTATGGAGAAAACTCCATGAAACCACTCTCAGTGGCTGGATTTCAAACAACTTCGAGACTTCTTATCGGGTGGAAATCAACACTCTTGCAAAATCGTGCTGATTGTTGATTTTCAGAAAAAGGAGGCAAAGACACACAATCATGTCTACATCAGTGGAGCTGACGTAGTGCAGGTGGACAGTCTTAGGTGCCTGGGAATCACGGAGAACCTGTCATGGACATCACACATCTCTACCCTGGTAAAGAAGGCTCATCAGCTTTTTTCTTAAGGAAAGCTTAGGGGCCAAAATTCCCATTCTAAATTCTTGTTAACTTCTATAGAGGAGCACTTCAAAGCATTCTGACTAGAAACATCACAAACTGGCATCAGATATGCATGGCCCAGGGCAGGAAAACTGTGCAGCAGGTCATTAAAACTTCCCAGAACATCACAAGTACCCACCTACTACACATCAGTAATATCAGGGAGGTTAGATGGCTGTGCAGAGCCCACAGGATACTGAAAGACAATATCCCCACAGGCACAGCCTGTTTACCCTCTGCCATGAGATATAGAAGTAGCCACTGACACATCAGCAGAAACACTGAGTAATATCAGGGAGGTGAGGTACATGCACAGAGCCTAAAGGATACTTAATGATACCCACCTCAACCACAGTGTGTTTACCCTGCTGCTATCTGGCAAGAGATACATAAGTATCTACAGCCACACCACCAGACTACAGGGCAGCTACTTGCCTTAAAATCAGTGTGAAGGAAAACAGTTTACATGTACATACAAGAACACCTTTTAAACTCGAACTGCGAGTGCAGGAAATCTATGCAAGCAATCATATATATGTGTGTGAACATACAGTTTGAGCAGAAGCAGAGCAAATCTAAGCACAAGCAGGGGCTATTTGAGTGAGAGGGCAGGGTTTTTTAGGGAAAGCATTAGAAAATCTGAACATGAAATCAATGAGTCATGCTCTCAAATTGAAAGACCACACTCTAAAGATAGGAAAAAAGCCCCATATTGGGAAGCTGTTCATCAAGTATTATCAAACCAGATCCACACAGTCTGGGTGAATGTGATTTGCTGAATTTAATAAACCTCCTAATAAATAATACTTAAGGATAATTATTTTCCAAACCCTTCCAAACTTGCTTATTCGGTCATGAATAATTGATGTTATAGGGGAATATTTAAGTGTGAAAACAGCTTTCAGACATTTTATTAGTAATTTTATGTACAGTTTTTATAGCTGCACATTCTAAAAGAGGGAAACCTAACAGAACAATTGGGCATTAAAGTTCATTCTTGACCAAATGCCCCGGGGTCCCCGACTTCCAAGGATCCCAAGTCCTCGTTTTACTGTTTCAGTTGGTCTTTGGTAATTGAATCACCTAATAATTAGTTGGGGATTTGCACCACTAAAATATATCAAGTGGGCCCTGCGTGATAACATTATCATATGGTTGTAGAGGGGCCCTGTTTGAAAATTTAAATTTAAAGAGCATTTAATGAAATGACCACAAACTAACTGGCATAAAGAAAACCTAGAAGCAGGAAGTTAAACTGGTGTGATTTCTGTGTTTTGTATTCATTTATTCACACAGAGCAATGACTGCTTTAAGAGTAGTCTACTGGCTGGTTAGTTTGTGGGCCCCTGGGCCAAAGAAGAATGCTATCAACAGTCTCCTCTCTGCACTGCACATAATGGAACTTGACTGCAACTGGGGCCCAGCATCTAATTTTCATCCCCCCACAAACAGGTTAATCTAGGGCTTTTAACTGCATTTTATAGTCTTCGTCCAGATTTATTTGTCATTGTTTTCATGTCTAATTTCTCTGAGGTTTCCAAGCACATTTCTTGTATTTCTTCTACATTTCTTCTCTCTCCATCATCATCATAAAAACTTAAATTTTAGATCATAACAACCAGATATTACTACTGAGAGTTCTACTTTTAATTTCCGAGAAGATGATCACAGTCTTGTTTCAGGCTGTTTATAACTTGGAAAACATAACTGCAAGGTGTCAATTAAGAATGGATGTATTTTAACTAAATGGTTCCCAATAACTTTCTATCCTTTTTAAAAATTGATCAATTTATTTTCTTTTGATTGATTGAAAGTGTAACAATTTGTGGGTTTTTCCTTATTTTTCTGTTTTGTTTTGATTATGGTTTTTGTGTTTTGGGGAAGGTGGGGAGGGGGCACGGGGGTACAGTGGCTAGCATTATCACCTCACAGCAAGAAGGTTCTGAGTTCGAACACAGTCCAAACAGTCCAAAGATATGCCGGTTAATTAGCTTAATTCCATCCATCCATCTTCAACCGCTTATCTGAAATCGGGTCGTGGAGGTAACAGTTCCAGCAGGGGACCCCAGACATCCCTTTCCCCAGCTAATGTAGCCAGCTCTGACTGGGGGATCCCGAGGTGTTCCCAAGCCAGGGCAGAGACATAATCCCTCCACCCTAGTCCTCGGTCTGCCCCGTGGCCTCCTTCCAGCTGGATGTGCCTGGAACACCTCCCTAGGGAGGCGACCAGGTGGCATCCTTACAAGATACTTGAACCACCTCAACTGGCTCCTTTCTGCGCAAAGGCACAGCGGATCTACTTCAAGTTCCTCACGGATGACTGAGCTTTTCACCCTGTCCCCAAGGGAGATGTCAGCCATCATCCTGAGAAAACCCATTTTGGTTGCTTGTATCTGCAATCTCGTTCTTTCGGTCATGACCCACGCTTCATGTCCATAGGTGAGGGTAGGAATGAAGACTGACCAGTAGATCGAGAGCTTCGCCATCTGGCTAAGCTCGCTTTTTGTCACAACAGTGCGGTAAAGCAAACGCAATACCACTCCCGCTGCTCCGATTCTCCGGCCCATCTCACACTCCATTGTCCCCTCACTCAAGAACAAGACCCTGAGATACTTGAACTCCCTCACTTGGAGTAAGAACTCATTCCCTACTCGGAGTAGACAATCCACCTTAGCTTAACTGATAACTCTAAATTGCCCGCAGGTGTGTGTGAATGTCAGCGTGATTGGTTGCCTGCCTGGTTGTGTCAACCTTGCGATGAACTGGACTTTGAACTTTTTTCTGGGCTCATGGACGAAAATGATGATTCGTTCCTACTTATTGTAACTGTGTATGGACATTGAGGGGAAGCAGAAACTCATAGACGGCCTCCTAAAGACATTAACGACCTTGTTGAGTCTTTGAGCATGTGTCTGTGCTGTATGGCTGTAATTGTAAAAAGGAAATAAAAACGAAGTTCCAAAAAATATATATATAAAAGCTTCCATTTGTCGCTCACATAACCTTGATCCCTGCCACACATTGAACTCTGTAGCTGCAGCTGAGTCATTTTGTTATTGTATTAGATGAATAAAATGAATTTGTATGCATTGAGACACACAAGCTTGCAAGTAAGCAGGCACGCACACACACACACACACACACACACACACACACACACATCCTTCTCAGTATTCTAATCATGACTGCGTTTAGGCAGCCAGCGTAGCATGCCTCACATCTTGCTGGCTGCACTACTTGAGAGCTCTGTGTGTGTGTGTGTGTGTGTTTGTGTGTAACTCTTGCTTGTTCTGAACACACTTCCCTGAGCAACATGGTCAATTAAAGGCCCGGCGTTTGTTTGGCTGCCGGAGGAAGGCCTACAAGGACGAGTGGTGGAGTGGTAAAGTCAGAAGAGCAGGAGGGAAGAGGCACAGAGGAATGAGCCGTTTCTCTTATCCTAAAAGTCTTTCTTTTCATTTATTTGCTGAATGTTGACCGGGCATGTGTGTATTTGCACGTGGGAGCTGCCCCACAGTGTTCGCTGTTGACAGCCAAGCAGATCCACTAGAAAGCTCATGGTTCAGTGCCTTGCTCGAGGGCACCTTGGGAGTACATTTGCTCCGAGAAGGCGGAGTTTTCCAGAGGATTTAGGAGAGTTAACAAGCACTTCTTCGGTCACAAACCTGCATTTCTAACATCTACATTGATGCTGCTCATAACTGTGCGATTATAGGTCATTATAATGAGAAACTTTCTCAAAATGATGATTTTGTACTGCAAAATATCTCAAAATGATGACTTATCTTGCAACAATGATGTAGTTTCTCAAAATAATGTCTAGCTCAAAACATAACTTATTATCTCCAAATAATGACTTATTATCTTGAAATAATGACTTAGCATCTCAAATTAATGGTTTATTATATCAAAATAATGACATAGTATCTCCAAATAACAACATGACATCCCCAAAAAGTGACTTATCTTAAGGTAATGACTCAAAATGAAGATAATATCTCAAAATAATGACTTATTTGAAAATATGATGAGAAACTTTCTCAAAATAGTGACTTTGCACTGCAAAATATTCAAAATAATGACTTATCTCAATATAATGATTTAGTGTGTCAAAATAATGACTTGGTATCTAAAAATAAAGACATAAAATAAAACGTAAAATTTCTCATTATAATGACTCACTGGGTGTGTTTTTTCACCACATGGGCAGAACTGGGCTCCTGTACAATGGAGCATTTATTTATACATCAAAAAAGCAAAATCTTTATCTTCTAGCATTACGAAATTCCTTATTTCAGTGTCTCACTGTGGTTTGTCTTCATGTCCCTGTGGGGCTGGACCATCAATCAGGTCAGCCTGCCACTGCCAATATGTCTCTATTTAAAGGGCATCAGTCAGTTTAACCTAGTTGAGCTCTGACAGCTGGACATCCTCAGGACACACACAGACACACACACAGACCACCCACATACATCACATCATGAAACACTGACACAAAATGTACAGTGAGACAAGAAAAAACAATCACATTTCAGCCGTGCATGAATATGTGTATCCTGTGTTGAATAGAAAAATGACATTATGGATATTAAGATGTACTGTACCATGCACCGTGCTATGCTATGTAATGCTATGCTATACTCTGCTGTACTGTCCTGTATTGTACTGTATCAAACCATGCTATGGTATGCTATGTTATGCTATGCTATCCTATGCTGTGCTGTTCTGTACTGTATTGTACTGTATCATAATGTGCTATACTATACTATTCTAGCATATGTTATGCTATACTATACTGTTCTGCACTGTACTGTACCATACTGTGCTATGCTATGCTATATGATTTGATTTGATATGATACGATTCTGTGCTTTAGTCTTTGCACTGCAAAAAGACAAAAAAATATATATACTGTATATATTAACAATATATCTTGGCAGCCTAAAGGTTGGCACTCAGCCCCACACCTTCATGGAAGTCCTGAAAAGGTTCCTACAAAAACACCTCAGGGAAGCAGCTGCGTGCTGGTCCTTATCAGGGGTGGGAAGGGTAACCAGGTAAACATCTGCCAAACAAACCAGTCAGTGTTCATGCTTCAAGTCTTTTGTCTTGTCAGAACCTGATGTGTTTAGAAGTTGTTCTGTGGGAACCATCCAGGACTGCTTTCACACAGTGGATGAGACAGTCCCCAACAGGGCCAGGCCATTTCACAGACTTGCACATTTACACAATACACAAGAACATTTTACGAAATGACAGAAGAGATGATAATAAAGGCTGCTGGCCGGGGTGTTGAGAAGGCTTTGAAATGGCATTTTGACTTTCATCTTGTATAATGGAACTTAGAGAAAATACAGCTGAACATTTAACTGCATAAATAAAATCTTTGCTGTCCAGTGGAATGCATGCATTCCCCTTGTTTTATTATTTTTGTTCTTATACAAAAATGCACTTTAATGGATTTCTAATCTCATGTCCGGGCTGAAAAGCCCTCAAAATAATCTCCCTCACTTCACCCTTCTCTCTCGCTGTCCACCTGTTTAAATATTTTCCTGTAGCTCTCATATTTTTGACTTTCTGCCAGACCTATTAAATGTATTTACTGCATTCCTCTCTGGTCTGGTAAGAGTTTAACAGTCAGAATTACAAGTTAATAAAAAATTTTAAAAAAAGGAAATTAATAAGGTAAAAGTCATAACAGTGAAATCCAGAGTCAGAAAGTCTTTATTATTATGAGATAAAGTCATAATTAATTAGAAAGTCATAATTATGAGAATGAAATTAAGAGATAAAAACAATTACAAGATTTAAAAATAAATCAAAATTATAAGTCAGAAAGTGCTAATGAGACTACTGAAATGAGACAATCTACTTTTTAAAATTTCCTAATTATGACTTCATGTCATAGTCATAATTATGAAATTTTAAAAAGCAGATTGTCTCATTTTAATAGTACTGGGAGGCCTGAAGAGGGAAAATTCTCCAGTATCTCACAACAAAAGAGCAGGAGTGATTTCAGAAGTCAAAACAGATGGTTTGTGCGGTACAAATGTTTTCTCTGCTTTCCGTCTGATATCTTGCAACCTCTCGTATTTACATAGCAACCCTTTCTTGGGCCCCGGCCCCACAGCTCGGGAACCACTGATGGAATAGAGAGCACAGGTCAAAATGAATCACTACCATTGGTTTATCTTTTACTGAATGAACAAAGGTTAGAAACGGTTTGACCAGGTGAATCCAGGAAAACACAGTGAGGTCATGAATTGATGAAAAAAATGTAGTGATAAATGGAGTGGAAAGGTTTGAAACAGGTTGCAGAGATGCACTGAC
>JAJHUR010109242.1:0-26124 GCA_027495735.1 Lutjanus campechanus | reverse complement strand
CACCCAATCATGGACTACCAGACTCCATAAAAGACTAAACTGACATTATGGGTGTCGCATAACCACATAATCCTAATTTCAGTGTCCTCAGTCATGGACACTCAGACCTCTATCTTAACTTCTTGTGCCATGATTTAGTCATCAGTGTGAAAGTGTGTCTGTGAAGGTTCTCAGTCATCCAGGTCATGGTATTCAGAGCAAGGTTTGTCATAGGCAACTGGACTTGATAGAGTTGTTGACGACCAGAAAGAGGTTTAATACCTGAACTCCCAAACCAGTCAGTCAGAACTGAAGAAGCTTCTTGGATGAGAGGCGAAACGTCTTCAGGAACTCTATCAAGTCCAGTTGCCTACGACAAACCTTGCTACGAAGAGTGAAAGTTAAATATTCACCGGAGCTGCCATCAGGTTAACATCCCCACCCCTCCTCCACCTCCTCCACCTCATGGAGACGGTTTCTATACATATGCATTTCAAAGATTGATTGCTTTGCTTCCACAAAGTGTTTTGCACTGTGAGTTAAACTGTTGTGTGTGTGTGATCATAACCCGTTTGACCTGTTGAACATTGACCAGACTGATTCAGAACCATTCATATTAGAATTAGTTGCGTAAAAGCACCAAAACACCAAGCTGATAATCTTCTTTTAATGATCTCTTTTGGTTTGAAGTTTGCTTCACCTCTGTCCGGCATCACCGTCGGGTGTTCTGACCACACCTGGAAATACTGTCCTGAAAAGAGACTGTCCACAAAGTATCGGTTGATATATCAATTCTTTGTTTCTGCTGAGTGCAGAAGGTTGATTTTTATTCGTCAACAAGCCAAATCTATATCTAATCTTAGTAGTCCCTTGTGGGATTAATTTTAAAAGGGAATCAAATAGTCACAAATGATGCCATTAGCAGCCATTAGCAGAGGACAACAATCCTGCCACTGTTTCAGGGATTTATTTTCCCCATCTCACTAAATATTATCTCTACATTTTCTCCCTCACTGTTCTCTGCAGCTTAACAAACAAAGTTAAATGTGTCATATAAAGTCGGCCTGCATCAGTTCAGTCTTTTGTTGTATTTGCTAAAATTTGGAAACAGCTCATTTCACTTTGAATTCTCGCATTGGTGGATATTGTGAAACTGATTTATTCCATAAATATATTAAGTCTTAAATTTCATTAGACCTTCTTAAATTCTTTATTCTTTGCCTTTTTTGGTTATTAATGGTAGAAAGATTTGTGCCAACCTGATACTGTATTTTAAAATATTAGCACAAAGGTGTTGAAAGATTTTTTTTGTCTTTTTTTAATCAAGGGTTTGGGTCCAAATATAAATGTTGAATAAAAACAAATAATGCTGGGAAGGGTTATGCAATGAAAAAAGAAACCCCATTAATTTTCTTACAGTCCCTACCTGTTATCAAATCAAAATCAGTAACCTCAAAACTTGATAGTATCAGCATAAACAGAACAACAGGAGTGAAATTAGACCTACTTTAGGTGAGAGTGATTGGACGGGACTGAATCATCCGAATGTCTATTGCTGCAGGTGTGGGAGGAGAATATTACCGCCCACCCCACCTGAGAGGTCACTTTGGCTCTCAAGATCACCAGGAGACTCGGCTGAGGGAGGTATTAAAGTAGAGCTGAGTGGCAAAAGAGATTTCTTCTGCCCAATGTTCAAAATCTAGATATGGAAGATTTGGGGCTAAAATTTGTCAACAGACATGGGATCATCAGTCAGAGTGAGGCCGGCCACGTTTCTACATCTCTTCACAGAGTTAATTTATACACTTACTGTACAAAGTGTCTTAAGCGCACCAAGAACTGGCTCCCACTGGACTACAAAAATGAAACAATTCAACTTCTTAAACTAGCAGGACCTGTGGTAAGTGTGGAATTTCTGACCCAACATTAAAAAATGTGTGCTTCATTTCTTGTGGGTTTCTGTTTTGTCCAGGAGTTGTGATCCTAGTCCTTGTGTTTGTTTAGTTTACCTTCCACACTGACAAAACATTTGTTGAACATTTAAGTCCAAATGTCCTCATATTATATTATGCATGTGCCAACAAAACTGAGACTAACTCTTTTTCTTTGATTTGAATGGATTAATCCTGGACCGCCCACTGGATTGCGATGCAGCATGTTTCATAGATGCGTAATGGCCTTTTCCACTCTCCGTTTATTATGTAATCACTGGAGACACGTTTGAACTTTGTGTTGACAGTTTTTTAACCTATGTTTCTTCAGACCCATAATGAATGTACTCTAGGTAACATGTGCTCATATAATATTATTTCTAACATAGATTCAATCAGTTTTTAAAAATCTGTACTTTTCCATAATCTGGGGGTCACTCAGGCAGCTGTGAGGGCTCCTACGCTCCTACTCTGCAGTGTCATATTTTCATACATTGGGCAAAACTCATTAGGCAAAGTCTTGGAGATACAGGTGCCATCGAACCTAACAAGTTCCATATACTTTTTCCCAAAATGGGTATCCAAGTTTACTTAGTCAGTGTGAAAGTAAAAATATTCCTGTTTTTGTCTGACATTTCCAACATAAATTACTGGTCAACATGCTCATCCTGTGGAGCTTAGACGGAGTCAAATAAAACATATTTCTTAATGTATTAAATTATACTGAATAAATTCTCCCCAAGTTTCCTTTATATTTTTCCAGGTGTTTTACACTAACTTTGTGTGATCCTAAATAGCTGTGGTGACAACTAACTATAGTGACATCCAGCTTTATAACTATTTTGAGAGGCTGCATCAGCAGTCACATGCTGTGATGGTTTATTCTCACTTAAGAAAATAGCTTGTATACTAATTTAAATTTCTCTGTGACTGAAGGATTCTTTTTTTCTTGTATTTCAGTTCATTTCACAATTGATGATCTTTCTCATCAATTTTGTCAGCACGGTCTTCTGTGGTCACCTGGGGGAAACTGAGCTCGCAGGGGTGTCGTTGGCAACAGCGGTGAGAAAACACAAATTTACAACTGTACTCATGCACCTACAGTATCTGTGTTTGTGATCCACTTTAATATTAAGGTCTTACTTAAGTAAAAGAAGTAAGACCACAATCTGAAAATACACTGTTACAGTAAAAGTAAAACTTTTTCCATTCAAAAATGTACCTAAGTACTATTAAAAAACATGCAACTTACTTGTGCAGCTAAAATGAGCTCTGTCATTGTTAGACTATTACTACAGTATACTATCTGATAATTATTACTGATGCAGTAACATGTAAGCTGTTTTTCATCATTGTAGCTGGCTGCAATAAATATAATTTTTACAGTTTACACTTTTTATACTGTTGTGGAGTTTTCATGGTTTCCTAGAGGGAATTTACATTTACATTTTCTGTGTCTGACGAAATTTAAATGTGTTTTTCTCCACTTCACTAGTCTTCACAATTGATTTTAAAAAACCATTATGTACAAATGTACAGGAAAAACGACCTTTGTATTCCTAGATTAGAAGGGACTTGTTTTAAATAAACAAAATGTTGCATGTAAGAGATTTTTGTCATTCATTTTGACCCTCCTAAATTCCCTCTCCTTAAGCGTCTCTGTGCTCAATAAATGGGCTAATTATCCTCTATCTCGTTTGAAGAAATTATTAATATATATATATATTTTTTTTTCAGATTTATAAATGATCAACTGGCAACATCAAAGTTATTGACCCTGATGAAGGCCTGAGCCGAAACGCGTTGGTCAACTAATAAAGCTGTTCCTAGTACTGCAAGTGTTGCTGGAGTTTTACCTCTTTCTGGACATTTTTCTTCTCTCCGTGCACCTTGTTAGTGGGTGAAGTTGTGCCAGAAAACCCCTACTTGTTCCTACAACATCAAAGTTATTAAAAGGCTGTTTTTTGCCCACAGGCTTCCAATTGAATTGGCCTGATCCCTGGCATCAAATTACATAATCATGATCACAGGCCCGCTGACTTTGAAAACCTCTACTAATATTTCTCTGCAACCGGTAATAAAAGCAGCAGAGTTAAAAGTGCCGTCATTCCCTTCGGAATATAATGGTATAATAGTATAAAGAATTGTAGTAAGTACAGTACTTGACTAAATGTACTTAGTTACTTTCCACCACTGCCATTACAACATGAATGAGATTACTGGTGATGTTGGTTTTATGATTTCTTTGTGTGTGTGTGTGTGTTTTGGATGCAGGCTATTAATGTGATTGGTTTTGCAGTTGGCATGGGTTTGGCATCGGCCTGTGATACACTCATATCCCAGGTACAATCTTTCACTCACGGTTCATTTTTCCATTCAAAGCCCTGCCCGTTACTGTGTCTTCTGGTGGATTGTGTTTCATTTTGGTAGCTCTTTTCTTACAGCATTCATGTGCACATGCCCGATCTGTATTCTGTTTTGTGTAGACTTACGGGAGTGGAAACCTAAAGCGTGTGGGAGTCATTCTCCAAAGAGGTGTTTTGATTCTGCTCCTGGCCTGCTTCCCCTGCTGGGCTATCCTCATTAACACAGAGCCCGTCCTGCTGGCTGTCAAACAAAACCCAGAGGTTGCACGGTCAGCGTCCATTTACCAGAAAAAACACACATTCACTACATGTCCAACAACAGTGTGTAATGAGGTGACAGGGCCAAATTAACCTCCTAGGGAGCTCAGGTGTAAAAATAAGATGTATAACACCCCCTTTCTGCCACTGTCTGTGTAAGCTGTATCAGCTGCTTATTATCAGTAGCTTGTGCACAAAAATTTACATAGGAATATGCACAAGCACAGTCAGCAGAAAAATGTATTTAGCCACTTAAAGGAGATGTCTGTACTGTAATAAATCATAAAACGATCATGATATGTCATCAAAGATTAAGGAAACATGACAACAACACTCCAGCTGTGTGTCCACCTTTGAAATTTCTAATCCAGACCGGAATAACTTTTTATTTCATTATTATTATTATTATTATTAGAGTTAAAATTAATGCTGAATGTTTAATGAGTCTGTTTATGAGTTGTAAGAAATCGTTAATAATCTTGTAGACGTCCGTGAATGCTCTCATTCGTCCAGGTCATTGTAATCTCAGGAAAGATTAAATCGAAAGCAACTGGACTTGTTTAAAAGTCCAGCTAGTCAGACTAGCTCAGACTAGTCTGGCAGGCATGAACTGATGAAGCTTCTTGGATGAGAGGCGAAACGTCTTCAGAAAAGACTTTTAAACAAGTCCAGTTGCTTTCGATTTAATCTTTCCAGAAATTTTGTAGAAGGAGTAGATGTTCATAATGGTTAATTTAAGCAATGCATTAATGGAGCTGACCCAGCTACTTAACTCCAACTCCAGAGTGTGTGTTTTCAGAGCAGTGGGATTTTGTTTTCAGGATAACAGACTTAACTTTACACCAACAGACAAATGACAGTTATTAACAGCCGATCAACTTACAGTCGAGGACTCACCATCGCTTTTTATTGTCAATTTCTGATGCTGAAAGCATCCTGCGCTCATCCTGAGCGACATTCAGTGAATCCAAACTATGCTTTTAAAACACCAAAGTCAAACAATAACACAGACAAGCTAACAGGTTGAGGCAACAGTAGACCAGCAACTCCCGTGTTCTGCAAGGTAAAGGTACTGATTTCATCCATGGAGTCTGTTTGTGTTGGAGAGATTGATATTTGGCTTATTTTAAAACAGTTTCTCTCAGATAAGGTTGTCTGACAGAAAAGTAAGGCAGTGAAACTATTCAAAATATAGCAAACTCTAAAACTGATATTTTTTTTTTTTTTAAGTGGCTAAAATAAGTTTTGTTGCTGACTGTGTCCACAGCAGTTCATTGCTTTGCTTCCATGCTGGTATCCCTCTCTGTGGGTAATACACTAACAATATATCCTTTGTATAACCCCCCCTTCAAATAATTTGAACCATCCTTTTAATGCTAGATTTTAACCTGTGTACAAAAATGTGTTTAATTGCTCAGGACTTAAACTTCTAATTTCTAAGAGGCCTTCACGAGTGCATTTACTGAACATTTGCATGTGCATATTTTCAGAATCATGATTCTGTTTCACATTTAATACTTCTGTTTGCTGCACACAGACTCTCCCAGCTGTACGTGAACATCTTCTTGCCTGCTCTGCCAGTGAGTTCGCTCCACACCAAGACACAATATTTCAGTCCTTTTCCCATTTGTTTGTATTTTTAAGTTTGATTCACACCAATTCGTTGTCCTGACTGTCTGCAGGCTGCTTTCATGTACCAGCTGCAGGGGAGGTATCTACAGAACCAGGTACAGTTCACATCAGCAGAAACACAATTAGAGCTGAAGAACTGCTATTAAGGTCAACACTGAGTCCAAGTTGTGCTTGAATTGGCAGGGTATAATCTGGCCTCAGGTGATAACTGGAGTCCTTGGGAATGTTATTAATGCACTTACCAACTGGCTCTTCCTCTACACGCTGGATCTGGGTGTTGTGTAAGTGTACCCACCACCATAAGAGACTATATTTTAGAAACAGAGATAGTCATTATCGTTGTGAATATACTTTAGCACTGATAGTGTTATTTATACACTGCTCGTACTTTGTAATGAGCTCCTGTGCAGCAGACGGTGCAAAATCTTAACATTAACGTGTATCTCAGCCTTTCATTCACGGGCAAGTTTCACATATGAGGGTTTATGATGGTCAGTGACGCCTGTTCTTTTTAACTCTTCTGAACTATACAGTGGATCTGCAGCAGCAAATGCTATCTCACAGGCATCTTTGGCTCTCACCTTGTACCTTTTCATTCGTTGGAAGGGGTTACACAAGGCAACGTGGTCTGGTGAGTAAAAATTGTGACCACTGAAGTTCAGAATTTGTTCCGATACAAAATGTAGTTCCACATATTCTTAACTTGTGAAACTCTGCCCCCTACAGGCTGGTCACTGGACTGTCTGCAGGAATGGGGCCAGTTCACTCAGGTGGCCATCCCCAGCATGTTTATGCTCTGTCTGGAGTGGTGGACTTTTGAAATCGGAGGAGTGTTTGCTGGTATGATCAGTGAAGTCGAGCTGGGAGCTCAGTCAATTGTTCATCAGATGGTCACTATTGCGTACATGGTAATTCATTGTAATTGATGTAATTCAGACTGCAGATTGTTTTTGAAGCGCTGTTGTGTGTTTATTCCACCATCCCTAATTTTTCTTTAGTTTTTAAACCTTGTTCGAAGATCTTGATTGGTGTTCAAATGCCATACGCCTCAGGCGGCTGAAAGGGAGCTGTATCTGGTGTCAAATCTGCCCTTTACTAAAATAGATATTCCAGTGTCAAATGACAATGGATCATTTGGCAATACCCCAATTGTGTATATTGCAAACTTTTGAGTATTGCCATCCCTTCATAAACTTTTTAAGATAACTTACTTTCACAGCTTTAACAGATGATCCAGATGTCTGTAGGAAGCAACTGATCAAGTATTACCATAGTTTGAAACTGTTCCTTTTAAATATTCTGTATCCCTTTCTTCATCCCAAAGTTCCCCATGGCATTCGGGGTAGCTGCCAGCGTGCAGGTTGGGAATGCTCTTGGCGCTGGGAACGTTGAACAGGCCACGGCATCTGGCAAGGTCTCCGTCATCTCTGCATGTAAGAATAAATACATCCATATAGCAAACATCTTCCTCTTCTTTATATTTTATATATATTCTACTTCTTATTTACATTCATTGTTACTTTATAAACACTCAGTTCCTCATACAGAGGCAAATTCTAAACCCATGTGTCAAACATACGGCCCGTGGGCCAGAACCAGCCTGCTGTAGGGTTCAGTCCAGCCCACTGGATGACTTTGCAAATTGTAACAATTGCAGAGAAGTCCTGAATTCCAATTTTTCGATAAAATGCACAGCTATTCCTCTTCCTTCCTCTTAAAAAAGTAAAATACTCTGCTCTTGTTCCAAAATACATGAGACTAAACATTTTGTACCTTTGTAGATCCACTGTGATCTGTATAATGTAATGCACATGTAATGACAGTGGGACTAACGGAACCTGGAAACACTAAGATTTTGTCGATGGTGGGAATTATTAGAGTGTGACACATCAAGGGCCTTTTTTTTGATAACACCTGTTTAAGAGGCTATTTTTCACAGACATGAATACAGGTGTGTCTTGAGATTTTGGCTCGCTCTTTGGGGTGCCTTGGGCCCCAAAAGTTCTAAAAACCAGTGCTATGGAGTCTCTGGGCTGGGCTAAAACAAATATTATATGTACTTGTATTAAAGGCTCGCAAAGGTCAGTTTACTTCTCATGACAAGTACTCTTGAGCTATGAAAATAATTGCATCGCGTCTTCTGTAAAGAGTCTGAAAAAAGATGGTTGAAGGAGTTATGTAATGGGAAGTGTAGGATCCAGAGCAAACACGTGGATATTTCAGCCTCTGATCTGTTCGATCATTCTTTTTGCATTCTGTCTCTTGTGAATACCATAACTTTTTAGATGCAAATGCTAAATTTCTGGAGCGTCTCTTTAAAAATTAAACATATACATATGCACAAAGAAGTCTGTTTTCCCTTTCATAAATATCTTTACTTTATATAGTTTTAAATGCAAATATTTTTTTAATAACTAAATTGCCCAGATTTGTTTACAGTTGTATCTGTGTTCTTCCTGTATTCAACCCAGTTGCAGTCGCCTGCCTTGTTGGACTTTGTTATGGATCATCTAAGGATGTGATTGGTTACATCTTTACAACAGAGAAGTAAGTTTGGATTACTGAGTGCATTCTTGTTGATTATTCATAAAATTATTTTCCAAGTCTCTGCTGCAAATTTAACATGATTTTTTTTTTTTGAGAGTAGCAAAAACGGAACTACTACTAAATCTCACTGTACAAATTCTGAATTTCTGCTCTGAATGTTAATCTTTGTTTACATCTTTTAGAGAAATTGTTTGGCGAGTTGCTGATACCATTATTATATATGCGTTCTTCCATCCTGCAGATACCATAGCGGTAAGTGAGTAGTTTGAAGAAATGATTATCATATCAAAGCTGAGCACAAAGCCTGATGACTGTGTTTGATGTGCACAGGGTGTGACAGGAGGCATTTTACGAGGAATAGGGAAGCAGAGAATTGGAGCCATGTGTAACTTGGTGGGATATTATTTCATCGGCATTCCTGTTGGACTGGCCCTGATGTTTGCTGCCAAAATGGGCATCGTAGGTGAGGCCAGCAGAGCTCTCGACACCGCCGTGTAACTTTGAATTCTTGTTTGAAGTAAGTTTAAATGATTTGTCTTCTCTGTTGCAGGACTGTGGTTGGGGATTGTTCTTTGTATCACTCTACAGGGCACATTCTTTATCATTGTCTTGTGGAAACTAAATTGGAGAAAGGCAGCTGAAGAGGTGGGTGATCTCACATAATTATGAGGAAAATCAGTGTTTTAACATTTAACTGAGAGCGCAACATAAAGAAGAATTTGAAGCAGGGTTGGTAGAAATTTGCAAAAACTAATCTAATATTTTGCTTTTCTTTATTTTAGACTAAAATTTAGTAGACCAGAAAAATTTTAAGTCACACTAAACCAAATTTATTAAAGTGAAACACCGCGCTTTAAGCACCACAAGCTGAGTGCCAAGTCACATTATATTAGGCAGACATCTCTACAGCTGATACGTCCCAAACTCGGCAACTTACACCAAAACAACCTAGATGGATAAATAGCAGGGGAAATATATGTATTTTTGATTGTGGGGTGAGTATTATTCAGCCTGTGAAAATTAATTTCTCTCGAGGCTCTGCAGAAAAATTCCTTTAAAGTCTGAGAAAATAACATTCATGATTACTTCAGCTTGGGTTTGATTATATAACATATTTAATATAGAACCTGCTCTACAAAATGAAGGTGTGGAGATTGAAACATCTTTACCAAACAGGGAGTGTCAAATGAAACAAGCTATTGAGCTGCATTATGCAGGAGCTGATACTCAGGATGCAATTGTGAAACATTAATGACATTAAACATTAATAATTTTTCCATTTATATTAAAAAAAAATGCTCATAATGAAAGCAGTTGGCTTAGTTTTGCTTTGGTAGTAGGCTACAGTCAGTTATGTGAAGTACGAATAATTTGTAGTTATGAGGCTCCACCAGTTTGAGTAACCTTGTACACACACTCCCTGGTCTTTTCTGCCCTCTACAGTCACAAGTAAGAAATTACTTTTCATCACTTTTCACATGGATGTCCAAGTAGTGTTGATGGGAATGTACTGAATTGAAGCAATAAACTCCTCAGTGCTGTTGTATTTACCAAGAAAGCCAAGTTGTCCTGCTGCAAAATCTGTTGCTCTTCACCAGGGATGTAGTAGATGAGTATTTTTGTCACAAAACACTATGTTCTGGCCACCAGATGCAATGCATCCTGGTACATGTAAGCACTGCTGGCACGGCTCTGCAAGCAGGAGAACTGAGCTTTCTTGGTCAATATATCACAGCTCTCACAAAGGAATTTGTTACTTTACCTGACTATATTTTAGAGCTAGAGAGAAATATCCACCCTTTTTATTTATCAGATATTTCCTGGTATTTCATTGTAGATGGACAGTATGTATTTGCTTCTGATTCTGTCATAACTGTGTATAAGTAGGCGATGGTGAGAGCAGGAGTCCATGTCACAGAAAAGAAAGAAGAGGTGGCAATGGAGAGGAAGGGTAAAACACTCACTTCACTTTCTCATTTCACTGCATGTCCTGCAGGAGCATCCCTGTGCACAGTCGAGTAACACTGACCCCTCTCCCCTCTCTGATTAGAACATGCCCTCACAGCTTGGCGTGAGTCCCGGGTCAACATCATTTCATCTAACGTCCTAATCTACGAGAGGGACTCGGACCTGCAGGTGCTCGGTCCAGCCCGTGATGAGACAGCTGAAGCTGCAGCGCCTCAGCCTTGCCGGTCAGACAACTGGTGGTGCGTCGTGGCCTGACTGTGCTGTTCATGGTGCTCATCCTCGCAGCTGGGATATTCACCAGCAAAATGCTTCTGAAACTGCTCAAATGACAGATACTATGCTGACCCACAACTGTGAGAGTGCTTAAAGTGCTGCATCATTTTGTGACACAGATGACAAAGTTTTAGAGTGAAAATGATTGTCTTTTTTTCAGATTCCACAAAGTAATGTTATTTCTTTCCCTCTGCTATAAAGCTCCACATCTCATTATGCAGGTACTCCTGTAGATTGACATGTAGTTTGAGTTTGATGTGTTTGAAAACAAAAAAGCAAAGTTGATGTATTACTTCCAATATTTGTTCATATTTTTTGCAATTAACATACCTTACATTTTGTCTGCTGAATTCCCATAAAATGCAAGCCTGTAACTTGCACTTAAATAAAGTTGCTGAAAATGTAACTGTGAATTCATAATTTTGTGTGTTGCTGTTTTCACTTTTTCTTATGGTTCTATTTTCTATAAAGTCTCCTTAAATACAAAAACCTATGACATTTTGGCTGATATTTAAATATATTAGTATATATGATAAAATTGACTATTTTAGGTGTCATTTTTATTGATTACTTGTTGTAAAATGTCAAACAAAAAAATGTGAAAGCGCTCAGTGTGCGGTCTTTAAATTGATTCATCCAAGTTGAAAACCAAAACATGTATATAAAAAGCAGAGAAAAGCATCAAATCCTCACATTATTGTTTGATATAAGACTTGATTAATTGATTATTGTCAGAAGTTGAAGACAGTAATTATTGTCAATGTCATTTTTTAACTCCTTGCAGCAGCACTAAAAAACTAAAATGCCTAACGCACATTTCTCCTTTTCTAGTGCCTATGTGGTGCTAAAAAGTAGTAATACAAGTTGATAACTGAAGTACACATTGTTAGCTAAAATTCAAAGACAGTATTGTTCCCTTATTCCTTGATATTGATAGATTTTTAAGTAAAATATTAAGTCAGGTAAAAACAAATTTAAAAAAAGTAAAATGAAAGCAGTGATAAAGTAATTTTGCAATATCATACTAAAAGGTCCTTGAATGCACCAGGGACATTTGAAAGCAGCATGAACGCGTGGGCACGAAAGTGTTAAAGCTCACTGCTCCGCCTTCTCTTGAACATCTTCTATGAAACAGAAACAACATTAAGGAAATATGAGCCTCTTTAAAATAATAATCCCTCAAAGAACTCCGAGCTTTTAGATCAGATCAGGTTTGTTTTTCAGTAAGATTTCGTCTGCTGTACATGCGTCTGCAGTACCTTAGCGCTCCCGTGCTGCGTGGGGCACTGTGGCTTTAATGCTGTAAAACTACAACACGTGGATTTATTCACAGTTACGAACCACCGTTTTTACTCACAACGAAGCCACTGGAGTTAACGAGGAATCCGTGAGTAGAAAAATATATGTTATGTCATGCATAGTCTCTTCTGTGTGTGGTGTGTTATAGTCTGAAAATCAAGTATGTAAACGCTAACTGAAATACAAGTGGCTGCAACAGCTGGGCAGTGTTTGGCTCCACTCATCCCCGCATGCGCTATGTACGGCGAGGGACGTTCAAGAGCACCACATGACACTACAAAAAATTGTGTGTGTTTATTCTGTGTTGAATTCACAACACGGGTGTTTAAATCGCTAACTTTAACTAGCTAACGCTTGTGCCAACTTCCACTACCACTACACTCACGTTACCATAGCAACACGGCTTTGAGACCCACTTTTCACTTAACGTTAGCTAACGTTACATTAGCGGTTAACCAGTTAGTGTATTAACGAGTTCGTTAACGGTAGAATATAGAACGATATGAAGACGTTGGTGGTAACGTTAAGTTCCCCGTGAAAAAGACGATGTCAGGCAGTTGTAAGTAAATAAAATTATGATTTAGTGCCTCTTCGGTTGAGCAAGAGCTGTCGGTTAGTTAACGTAGCTACAGTTGTAGTTAGCTAGCAATACAGCTTCCGACCATCAGTGGCAGCAATGGACGCAGTGAATGCAGTGAGCGACGACGACAAACCAGAGAAATATTACAAATATTAGTTAAGTAAATAACAGAGTCAACGAGATGGTCTTTAAAATCCTTTATAGGTTTTATCCAGCTAACTGTTATTTGCTGAAACTCAAGGAAGCCATTGATGTGAAGTTGTTGCTAGCTTTTGAGGAGAAAAGAGATTTATTGCTGACCATATCTACCCTAAGTTGGTATTATTTGGGGAAAATGTATTGTTTGAAATCTCTGAATATGACAGGAATCTCTGTTCACAGTTTTATATGATTAATGCTTTTAATTTTTAAAATTTATTTATTTATTTTTTTACCAAATTTTAATGTAATATTCATAAATCCATTTTTTAAATTTTTTTTGTGATCAAACATTTATTGAGGATCCCGTTATGCATAACAGTAACATAATTTGCAACAATGGTGAGCATAACGTTAATGTATAAAACAAAAACAACCAAAAAACAATTGAAGAAAAAATAAGGAAAATAATGGGTGTTCTGTCCTTGGGGTGGACAAACTTTTGCCTCAGGGTGGTGCAGGGCTTGAAATGCACAAGAATGTGATGTTTGTTAAAAATCCTCCTGAGTTTTGAGTCCACAATGTAAGGAAAAGCAATGTTCTTCCTTTTGATGTTGTTTTCAGGTCTGAGAGAGAAGAAAACAACATCAAAAGGAAAAAACATTGTTATTCCTTACATGGCGGGTGTTTCGGAAAAACTCAGGAGGATTTTTAACAAACATCACATTCCTGTGCATTTCAAGCCCAGCAACACCCTGAGGCAAAAGCTTGTCCACCCCAAGGACAGAACACCCAGACACAAGCTGAAAAATGTAGTGTATGCAGTCCAGTGTAGTGAGGAGTGCATTGACCTGTACATTGGGGAGACAAAACAACTGCTGCATAAATGCAAGGGACACACCTTTGAAGATAGCAATGTTCGTATTTTGGCCAGGGAAGCCCCACCCCCTCTCCAGGTGACCCTAATGATTCACACAATGGAAGGGCGGGCACATGAGTCACATGCCCCTGAAGGTATTAATGACCCCACAGAGGTTTAATGCTCCCAACCAGTCAGTCAGGACTGAAGAAGCTTATTGGATGAGAAGTGAAACATCTTCAAGAACTCTATCTAGTCCAGTTGCCTACGACTATCTTTGCTATGATTAGGTTTTGGTACTTAACACTCACTTGATGTTTGTTTGTTTTTACTCCTTGTATGTCACTAGAACTTTACTTTCCTCTGATGAGTTTTTATATGATCATTTTTCTGTTACTGAACTTAATGAACTCTGAATGTCTGAATTGCATTGGTTTTGACAGCAGAAATAGACCATAATATGAATACATAGTATGTTGTATGATGTATGGTTCCTGGATCAGATCTAGTAAAATTACAGCTACAAGAGGCAGCATTTAAAGGTGTTTTATTCTGAAACAGATATTTTGATGTGTTTTTGTCACATTTACATGTCACAGAAAATATGGACTACCTGCCAGATGACAACTCCAGGTACAAAGACGTTGACTACTGGGATGAAAGATACAAGACAGAGCAGTGTTACGACTGGTTGGGCGACTTTTCCAGATTCCAGCACCTCCTGGAAAAACATGTCAAGAAAGAAGACAGTATTCTGATACTTGGTTAGTAATGTTATGTTATTTTTATTCTGAATTTTGGTTAGAAGCCTCTGTTCTTCATCTTCTCATCACTCAGTTTTGCCTAAGCGATAGCATAAGTTCATTGCCATAAAGTCTATAATTTTTACATCACTCTTTTGTCACAATTTGAGGATGTCCGGGTAAATTAGGAGTCCCCCAGTTCGAGTCCAGCCAGGGACTCTTGTTGAAAGTCAGCCCTCCTCTCTGTCCTCCTTCTTCCTGTCATCTCTCTACCTTCTGGTCTCAAAGGGGAAAATGCCTGTCACCATTTGTCATCATGAGTGTCAGATACCATCATCATGGTTGTCAATGCTGTCAGTGGCATCACTTATACTCCTGTTAAATCCTCCCAGGCAGCCATTTGTATTGAACTGTCCTCATAGTTAGTGTGGTAGAAGTGGCTGACATACTTTTCACACTGTATATATTTAAAGAGTATTAATAGATTTGACACCTGGATGCACCGGTATCGGCAGGATAAATCGATTTTGAAATAGAGCAATGTCTCGTCTGAAAATGCTCATTTCTGTTGGCAGTATGATGCTGTAGCTTTCAACACTGTTAATGACTTATTTAAATAATACAAAGATATAGAATTAGCCGTGTAGAAGTCTCCTGGTTTGCAGATACCTGGAGAATAGGAGAATACCCATCACTACTCTTTATTTTTGATACATTTTAGACTGGATTCTGGTCACTTTACTGAGGTACAAGATGCCTTGAAGAAAAATCCTGTTGGCTTTGTGTTGAACATGACAAACAAAATATACTGTACTCTCTCTGTGAAGAACATTGATAAGTTAACTTTGCCATCATTTTCAATGGATGCAACATTTCATTGCTCCACAAAGTTGAATCACTGGGCCTGGGAGTGAAATTTCCATAATCGTCCACATGATGTCACTGTTGCTTTAAAAATATAGCCAGATCGATTGCACAGAGCACTACCTGCAGTACCTGTTTTTAAATGGCCCTGCGACTCTGTAAAACCTGCTACTAAAGCATTTGAGGCATGAACACTGTGTTTTGGCTACTGAATAGAGAATAGGCTTGTATGTGAATTAGAGCTGCACAAAATATAAATGAGTTTGCTTGAGAGCCGATACCTGGTGGAGGCATTGTCACTATCAGCACACATTCTTAAGTGGTTCCCTCATAGTTTAATATGTATTTTAAGCCAGACAAGACTTTTATCCATTCATAGTTTGTTTGTTAAGTTGTTATTTGCCTGCTTCTGCTGAAAGAGAGTTTGCAGCTGTGGACCTGTGCTGTTCTTAATTGTATTATTTTGTCTATTTAATGGCAATCAAAACAAACATTTTTCCCCCCCAAGATGAAGCTGTACTCATTGATGTAGCCACTTTTCATCGGATGCAATAAGTAGCAACACTGACAAAGACTGATTTTGGACAATTGAAAAGGTTGAAAAGAAGTTGCTTTAAGTCATTTTCTCATTATTATTAGGATTCGTTATAGACCGATGCCGCTATGTTGAAATGCCATCTTTAAAGTCTTTTGTTGTTAGACTGTTATACCTCCACAGAAGCATAGAGGGCTATGGTGGTCTGTATATTTGTGATGCGAGCCTTGTTTATGCATGCTTAGTGGTGTTTGTGTGTGTCAGGGGGTTTGTTAAATTTGTGTCAGGGAGTGACGGGGGCTTCTGCTGTGTGTGTGTGTGTGTGTGTGTGGGTAAAGGGGAGGGGGACTGACGAGGTTGTCAGAAGTTGGGTATTCTTTGCTCGACAAAAACCTCTCTGTGTTTTGCTGCTGTCTGATTCCTTCAAGAATACAGACAACTTTTTTATACCTGGAGATCTTCGTTTTTAATTTGGTTGACAGTGGTTGGGTTCCCTGCTGGTTAAAAAAAACTGCATTTTGAAAAACATTTCTGAGTGAGAACACTGACAGGTAGACAGACAGACAGACAGACAGACACAGATAGTGTGCAGCCTCACTTTTTCAGTGTGCGTCATAGGCACACCTACAGCAGAGGCGTGAGTGGGCTCTGGAGTCTTGATATATAAAATATCTTCTCTTGCCTCTCTCCTGTGTTGCACTGCAGCAGGCAACACCAGGGCAGACCACTTTCTGCACGCTGATTTAAACCCAAAGGAGAGCCATTATATCGCTTGAGAGCTCTCATCTTGGAGGGCATCTCTCCCCCTCTACCTCTCTCTAGGTCGTGGATTTGCACGTTTCTGTCACCAGCACGTGTTGATGTCTTCTTCAACAACACATGCACAGATAAGGAGCTATATAGAGAAGCCTACTGTAAAGATGTGTGATCCCTCACGTGTTGTATAGACATGAAGGGCTCTTAAAGGCGCTTAAATATCACCACGCTTGGACAAATGCCTGCCACGGTTGTACGCATCTCCCGGCTACCCTCACTTGTCAAGTCTGTAAAACCAGAGAGACCATTGGCTCGTATAAAATGACACAATAAATTACCGTCACTATAGGGGGGCCAGGGCATAACTTGGCAGAGAGAAGGGAGAGGAGGGAAGACGTCAAAGAAAGAATTGAGGCGCCACAGTGCTGTTTGTGTGATGTGATGGGTGGATTAAGGGAAGAGAGATGGAGGGGAGGTAAATAACTAATCAGGTTTGGGCCACTCAGCTGTCTCAGATGGAGGTCATTTCCATTAAGATAAGATACAAAGGAGGGAGGGATGCATAGATGAGGAGATCTAGATTGCTTTGCTGCATGCTGATGACAGTTTTAATGTCTTTCTCCTCTGTCATGTTGTTCATGTGCTGTTTCTGTCGCCTGTTTATCTGTACAGTTGCATTTTGCTGACAGTCAGCCTCTCTCCCCTCCCCACTCCTTTCCGCCTCCTCTTCTAATATCTGGAGAGGCTGGATCCCCCATCACACACTTTTTTTGCTCCCCACCTTCTCAGTAACCCACTTCTGCCTTCCTTTATTATTCTTTCTCCGTCATGAACTCCTACTCAGCAGTATCGGTCCTCACGTCTAGACTGTAACCACACACAATCCTGTTTCTGTATGTCAACAGATTTGTGATCATCTGAAATGGCACTAGATAATGTGAGCATGGTTAATCAAGAATTAGTGTGATCTCGTCTGTTTTAGGATTCTGATCAGTATTGACTGGTGATGAATTCTTCTTGATCATTTACCGACTTCACAGTGACAGTAGAATCATAATAGAGAGGCAAAGTCCCTCCCTGTCCGGCATGCTCCTGACACATAATTTTTTGGTTCTTGTTTGAATTGTGCCACAATTACGCATTTGACGTCTGCCAATTTAAGACATAATTTTACAAATCAAGAATGTTGTTGTTTGTGGTAGGTTTGTTGTAGTCACAAAATATGCGTCATCAACACCATTGCTGTTCCTTGTAACATTATCTCACCTGATTTGTTTTATCCAGTGACTCCTGGTCCTTTTATCAGCCAGGAAGTGAAAAAACGAGCACTGCCATTGCTTGTGTGACTACATACCCATATGGAAACACACAGGCATTGTTGGGTGTGTAGTCTTTCAAATTAGGTACCTGCACAGTGACTTTTTTCACTTATAAACTTTAGGGATGCATGTAACAGATAATAACTGATAATTAACTTCTTCTCATGGCCAATACCAATAAGATAACTGATAAATTCACATTTTGGTATTTTATAAAGAAGTTCATATAAGTTGTTGTTTATGCACACTTGTTTATGTACCCCTAAGATGTAGTGAGCACTTTTCACCTTTTTTCCAAAGTAAGGTCCCATGGTGGATAGATAGGAAGATAAGTTTAGGTAAAGGTAACGGCCATCTTTATTGTGATCAAACAATACAGAGTACAACTATACAGTCAAATTTATTTTCTGTATTTAACAATTGGAGCACCAGGAGTTGTGGGCAGTCACTGTACAGTGCTTGGGGACCAACTCCAGCTGTAAGCCAGCACCCTGGTCAGGGGTACTGGCAGGAGAATTGACTTATATATGTTTTTGATGGTGGGGTAAACCGGTGGACCTGGAGGGAACCCAGGGAGAACATCCAAACTCCACAATAAATAAATATATAAATTTGCAATATTTAATATCCAGGAATTGCCTTTCTTCTTTGTGACATTCTGTGTTTTTCTGATTGTCAACAATGCAATGAAAAGACTGGACTAACCTACTAGCAAGTGTTGTTTGTGTATCCAAATATACCTGTCCCTTTGGGCCATAGACCTCCAGAATAGTCTAAAAACACATAATTGAGCACACAGTTGTACATGATAATGCGTTTCTTCATTATGATAAACTTGGGCATTGTAGTTTATTTTGAACCAATCCCACATACACCATACTGCTGCTGTAAATACTCACCAGTGCATCAAAGCCGGGGCAGAAAATAGTCCCCAATAGATAAATTATTTACTGCTGTTTGTATTACGTTAGCTAAAAACAGTGCCCCACTGAGCCTATTTTTCTTTTTTTTTGTGAAGATAAAAATGAAAGTATATTTGTGACCTGTTTTTAAAGTTTTACGTCTTCAGTAGGGAACCAGTGGCTTGGGGCTGATAACCACACACAGGGTAGAATAGGCCTGCATGATGTTAAGAAAATCTGCAATGTGTTCAGTATCGCCATGACATTATGTCTTGCGATAAATAAACAAATATTGAAGCATGGATTTTGGCTTGTTTCCTCTGGAAGGTGCCACAACTGTTTTGCATGTTTTACACAGTACATGTTGCAATTCCAAATAGCAAAAGTGCTGTTCTTTTTCACCATAAAGTCTTTGGCAGGTCACCTAGGTTTTCCTTGCTCCCCAGCATTAAAAAGTGTTGTTGTTAACATAAACACGATATTTTATGATTTTCTTCTTTTAAAAGTGGTGAATGTGGACAGAAATAGATGCACCATAATTGGAATGCACTTTATAGAGCACTTTTCTACCTTGACGGACAAAGCATTACAATTGGCCACTCACTCACCCTTCACTCACACGCTTACACACTGGTGACCATGGAGCTGCCATGCAAGGGGATTGTCTGCCCATTGGGAGCAACTTGGGGTTCAATGTCTTACCCAAGGACATGTAGACATGAGGAACTGGTAATTGCACCGCCAACCTTATAAACAATGGACAACACACTATTCTTTCTGGATGGATATTTTAAAGTAGATACAGTATTGATCCTCCTCTCTAGGTGGGAAAATCATTCATAATAGCATATCCTAGTTTAGAAGCTGCACTGCCCACTCGGACTCCCACTTCAACCACAAAGACAATAGGTTAGTGTTGTTTCTGCTTTAAAATGATGCAGAAAGTTGCTCATTTAAAGTACAGTAACATTTCTTGAAATACTGATATGGAGAACTACATGTAAAAAGGCACTTGTATTGGAAGTGAACAGAAATATCAGAGTGTAATGGCTTATGAATATGCCAACAGATATGATACCGCTGGCACACACACCACCTTTTAAATGTAACATAAACTTCAGTCTTGATAACAGTGGAATATTATTTTTAAGGCGATGTGTGTGTCTCATATGGCCTCATAATGTGACATAACTCTGCTCATTACTGGCTGGATGATAGGCTGAAAGCCTGCGGAGGTGAGTGTCACTGCATTGCGTCAAGCAGTCCCTGACCCTCCACCTGACCTGTATGTGTGTTAGCAACATTACCGAGCATTAGCAATGATCAGCTCACACACGGTCCAGTTCCCGCCTGCCACACAGTCCCGGCTCCTTCTTTTATGGCTTGCTCCAGGCTTCTGCCAGTGATGTAATGACCCCACGTCTCCCAGTGGTCAGCGAGCGCTCATGCCTTGTTACCCTTAGGCGAGGGGTGATGATGTAATGGCTCTGGTCTCTAGCAGTGAGTAGGCCTTGAGATGTATGAGAGGTTGTATCCTGGGAGTATGATCTATCTGCCTTCCATGTTCTTTACATGTTCATATCACTGTTCCCAGTATAGAGGCCATGACGCAAAATCTCCACTGTCAGACCAAGAACACCTACTAGTCATGGACCACAGGGATACTAAAACATTTATGTAGGCATGTTTTAGCGTCAACCGACATTTCAGCATTAGAATATTTTATATCTGGAGTGCATGGTAACATACAGTATAGTAGGTCATTTAGAGGAATACCTAGAATTACTGAAGACACATACAGACACACAGAGGCAAAATTCTCTGTACAGTCTGTGTATTTTAAGATTTGTACGTCTTAGCAACTGACAGACTTTCCTTTTTCTGGATTTGGCATCCATAGCTAGCCAAGGCAGACTCAAGAAGTGCCACCAGCAAAATTTAGAGGAAGAGGCGCCAAGCCGTAGTGGTAGGCTGTGATGCACATTTTAGTTGACGATGTGCTATTTTTTAATTCCATCTATAGGCTGCACTTTGTTACAATAGGACCATTTAAGCATTTATTGAACTGTGATAAACTAGAGGAGGCAATTGCTGAAGAAATCGTTGGTGTGAATACTGAAAAGTCTTATTCTAGATGTACTTGTGTAGCCTGCATATTGATGGCTGTTTAAATGTTGACTGCTGGTTCTGTTCTGTTGCTTTATTAGTCCTTTTACGTGTGTGCATGTACACTTTTATATTTTATGCTGCACATTAGAGCTGAAAATCAGTTAGTCAGTTGACAGCGTTGTATTGCAACAAGTTTGATACTTAATCTTTCAAAGCTGGGGTAGGCAGTTTGTATTTGGCATCAATGGACAAAAGATCCATAATAATCTTTAAGCACAATGTAATTCAGTAGACGTCTGCTCTTCCTCTTGGCTCTGTTTTCAGGCTTTAGTAAACATAGCCTGTAATGGGAGACTTTGGCCAATCAATGGTATTCTCATTCCCAAAACATTACTGTTTCACAACCTGGGATTGAGACTCAGCAATCAACTGTCTTTATTCAGAATAGCTTGCTGCCCTTTTAAGTCATTTTTTTCTAGTAAAATTGCAGAACATTTTCTGTTAGCATCCTCTCAAATGGGAAGATGCTACTTTTACTTGTCCGTCACACTGGGAGGTCCTATATCTTTAAGTGTGAAAGTTGAATCTTGAAAATAGTAGTTCAACACAAAAATCTTGGTTGCACCATCCCCAGTTAGTAGCTTTTTCCAGAGCTTTTAGGCGCATTTCACAGTCTTCTTCAGTAGATAACATATGAGCAAACTGTCTGCTGATGAAGACTGTGAGATGTGGTTGATTGCTCTGAAAAAAGTTAGTAAGTGGACTGTTTTTTTTTTTCTTTACTTTACCAAATACATTTGTCTACACCCTAGCTTATAGACATTCAAGTACAGCATAATTGGAGTCCATCTTTGTAGAAAAATATCCATCTTCATTTGCAGTTTTGCTTTCATGTCATTGTGTAGACTTGACTCTCTGAGTCCATTGAGTGGTGGTAAAAGCGCTTTCCTACAGTTAACATTTTTCTAGCAATCAGTAGAAGTGTGCATTGTATATGCCTTTGGTGTTTGCTTGTTACATTTTGGTGTTTCTCCAAACAATTAATCAAGACTGTAATTAATTATGAAAATAATTTTAGTGCTGCTCTTTTGTGCATGTAATTATAGGGTATGTTTAACCCTTCATAAATGTCCTGCATTGCTCCCTCTTTTTAGCTCACCTACTGACGTCATTGTCCCGTCACTTTCCGGGTTCCTTCAGCTTCCACAGGCTGATGTAAGCCGTGTTTATTGGCAAAGGAATAGTGAAAGACTGTAAGTGTGACTGCTCACTCAGCTGTTGTGTGACTATGTATAGGCCTGTCCCTTGACTACAATGACATTATAACTTTTATAAAGAACATTACTACATGCTAGCAGCACTGTAAAGTCATCCCTCCGTCACCCTCACTGCCTCCTGCACGCCCCATTTTCCTCATTCATTCCTCTCGCCCATCGCCTTCTCTCCCCCTTTATCACCTCCTTCTGTCACCTCCTGACGCTCCCTCATTTCCTCCATTTCCTCCTCGCTGCCTCACCTCTCCTGTTCTTTGTCGACCATTGCTTCACTCATACCTCTCCTGGCCCTCCCCTTTGCCTTTTTGTCAGTACAGTATTTGGTATCAAAGGCGTCCACCTGTGTGCCCGGTGCCAGTCTGCCTATATATAACTGGAGCAGAGGTGTTTACGACAGTGTGGAGAGCTGTGGGAGCCGCACTTTTCACAGCAGAGTCCAACTAACTGTTGGTGGGCTATTATGTTGAGCCACGTCTCATTCAGAAATTGGCATCCCACATTTCTATGGTAGCTGTCAGTCAGTGCTGCTGTATGATCTTTGTTATACCAAATTGTTATTGTAGATTTTACTGTGCTGCTGAGCAAAACCCTCCTACTAAAAAGTAAGATGCATTTTGTTTAACCAGAAACAGCTGTTTTATTGCTCTCACCAAACTAACCAGACTCTCTTTGCATAAGTAGTAATTTTAACATTGTTGTCTTATTTCAGACTCAACGGATACTAAATAAAACTCACCAAAACCACCTATGCATGTCTTTCAACTGTTCCAGCAGGTTTGGTCGAAGTAAACTCTTTATTCACTGGGGCAGATGTGACGATATTGTTCTTGAACAAACAGTTTCTTCTCATTGCTTCTCTGATATCTGTCCTCCTCTTGCTCCTCTCCCGATATTTTCACATCTAACATGGCGAATAAAGGGTATCAAACAAACCAATTTATCCTTTGATGCTGGAAGGTTCGGCAGGTCAGACATACAGTTTTATGTTTCCGTGCTTGTGCGTCCTTATCAATGTGTGCACAGCGAAGAACCCATGCATGTAAGAGTTTACTGTTTGTTTGCTAACCTGCACGTGGAACATGTCAAAGTGGAGGAACATATAGGCCAAGCAGGAGGATTTCATTTCAGTGTTAACAGGGAGATCTTAGGTGACAGTCCTCTCACATCCCTTTTTTCCGCAGTGTTAGAAAGGCACACACGCACCCACTGACACAAAATGCTGATGGGATGGAAAGTCACTGGCAACACAGTGAGTGTACGTGCACATGGGGAGTGAGAGAGATTTGAAGTCAGGAGTTATGTCTTAGCAGCTGTCAGAAGATCCAGCTGATATAAGATATGCTTTTGCTCATGGGCAGGGATGGCAATCGAGAACCGGTTCCAGTTGAGAACCGGTTCCAAATTTTCTGCGTTATCGAAATCGGTTGCCTCCAAGCTTAGCAGTTCCTTTTATCACTGTCAGCGTGTTTTCTAACAGTTGCGCATTGTAAACCAAAATGCAGCTTTGTTGCTAACAGTGCTAGTTGTCTGTAAAATCATTGTGGAAACACCAGCAACATGCTGAAACATCTTTCTATACAACATGAGTTTAAATTCCACGAATGCCTTGTATGAACATGAATGAGCATGAATGCTGTACAAATATTCTCTCATTTCATCCATTTTAGACGATGACAGACTGTTGCTACAGCTAGCTCTTAGGTTACAGCCATCTCTGCAGAGGGTCTACTCTGGTCCTACACTATGTTCAGAGTCAGAGATAATAAAATAGGTGTGTTGATGTTGAGGCCTACTTTTATCCCCACACAGAAAATTGATGAGGACTCAAGAGAGAAGAAGAAGAAGAACATTGAGTGGATGAACGTTATTTTTAAGATTGTACCTTGTCACATTACAGGATTACAGCCATTAAGAAGTAACTTGTTATGCTACAGTGTTACCTTCTGAGAAAAATAACTCATTAGAGTACTTTTGCGTTATTAAAAATGAAAACCTCTTTGCAATTCTTTGCCATTCCTTGGTTACATTGTCTTGACCTCTACCTTTGAATATATTGGCTCTACTGTTACATCACATGACCTAGTAAACATAAGTAAACATAAAACTAAGAGACCCGGGCATGCATATGCTAAAATAGCCTATAACCAATACAACATGTATTGACAAGTGCACCTGTGCTGCCTTTTAGCTGCTAACGATCTGGCAGCAAACTGGGCAGAGGCATACAGTATTAATGTTACTGCTGAAAACAATAAAACATGGCCTCATACAGTCTACAGTACATAATGTTTCAACATGCAATAATGAGCCAGTTAACTGGGTCAATGTGTAGTGTGAGATGTAAGTTATTAAAGCGTATGGTTGCTCAAATTACATAAACTCACCCAACCGCTGTTCTCTCTCAGTTTACTCCTTTTTATCAAAGTAGAGATTATAATGCAGGGAAAGTTTTTTTTTTTTTTTTTTAATGTGTCAGATAGTCCGTTCCTCTGGGAGTAAAGATGAGGCTAAAAAGCCTCCCCACAGCCGCACAAATAGTATTTTTGTGCCATACATCCACCTCAATATCGGGGCTGCTGAAATCTGTGATTTCAGTGTCCACCAACTCCGAGACCTTACAGGTTTCCTCAGTGTCAAATGCAAAACAGTCACCCTCAGAGTCTCCTCTGGTGACAGATGCAGGCGGGAGATGTTGCAGTTCTTTCCTGACAGGAAAAACATGGCACTCAGTGGCGAGCAGCATCTTTTAACAGAACAAAACATAAATAAATAACTGAATACTTGACTTGGATTACTTTTTTGTTGTAACAAGTAACCTAACGCGTTAATTTTGCAACTTAAGTACCCTGACCTGTTACTCTAATGCATTACCCTTAACACTGGGAATGAATAAGTGAATGGATGAACAATCAAACTAATAAGCGGAATCCATGATGGCATGGTATCAATAAAATCATATCAATTCCCATCCTTACTCATGGGAAGTTTAACCTTCATTTTTAAAGTTTCTCTGTTTTTCCATGTCCCCCTTTCTGTTCTTTTTCCCTTATTGGAACCTTTTTTCTCTTTCCTTCACCCCTCTCCTCCCTCACAACTATACTCCTCCATCCATTTCATTTTTCTCACTTATACTCCCCTCTATTTTCTCCTCCTGTCTCTTCCTTCCCTCTTGTCTCTCACTGTCTGCACAGACAAGCACATGCATGCACACACCTCCTCCCCACACTTGGAATAACAACAGCAGTGAGGAGGTGAGGAACAGGCAGCTTTCAGAGGAATAATAGAACCGAGAGACAGGCCTCGGCCATTTCACGCTTGCCCTTCCTTTTATTGATTACAGCCCTTCCTTCCTGTGGCGGCTGGAGGCGGAGCACGTCTGATCAGATAGGCTTGTATCAGCCCTGTCCTCCCCCTGTCGCTGCCCTACTTTGTGCTGGCAGTTCCCCATCCAGCTTATTCACCTTCAAGGAATATATTGGCTTTATGTGTTTAACAGTGGCCTAATTCCGAAGTGATTGCATGCTCCCAGAGGCTCTGACTGTCTCTGATAAGTTTATATGTTAATCAGACTGATGTCATGTGCTCGCATTTATGGCACAGAAGGATTTGCCTGTCTTGTTTTGTAATAATGAGCAGCAATGAGGTAGTGATACTGTAATGCATTGTTTTTGGATTAAACAGTTTGTCTAGAATGAAGTAATGCAGTGATAAATGGAGCTGCTCAGCAAACAAAGGCAGTAGAGGTTGTTTAGTCTGCAGTGTCCTCTGGCCTCAACCAGAAGAAAACAAACA
>JAJHUR010109241.1:0-11479 GCA_027495735.1 Lutjanus campechanus | reverse complement strand
TAGTTAAATAGTTGCAGTTTTGCCCACATGTGCAAAGAACGTAAACATACTAAAAGGTAAACACTCTGATAAAGTGCACTCTTGCAGTAAAATATCAGTGAAGACATTACTGTTTGTTTTCTTCAACACAGTCATAGAGAGGCGAATGCACAGCGCCTGTCAGCTCCTGTCTGCCTCTTACACAAACGGCTAAGCTAACGTTAGTACTGGATTTAGTTTAGCTCACAAACTGAGAGTCACAAATCCCATCGCCCAGTCTGAAGGTTGACGTTTTGTCATTAATTGCGTTGACTCGTCAGATCGTGGTGTGTTTTTAATGGACTACAGAACACGGAGTTATTAATAGACTCGCGAGGTCGTCCACAGGTCTGGGGTTCAAGACTCGATCATCAGTCTCTCCCTCCCGTTTGTCTCGTTTCATTGTCATTCATGAATAATATGGATATATATGTATATAATGTGACCTTCAGTTGAAAAAAAAACACGACAAGAGGAACATTTTCTGCTGTGGAGGTGACGTGTTTCCTGCAATGCTTAACCTGATTATTAAAGATTTGGCCCTCAGCATACTGTTTAGGGTGATTTCTCTTCAAGTGATTGAACAACTTTGTCGTGTTGCCATCCGACCTGCGAACCGTCTCTGTGCAAACTTTGCAGATTACCTTTGTTTTCGCTTTTGGTTTTTTTTTTAGCGACCAACTCTTCAGCTCTCCATGCGGCTACCGCTACACACACAAACAAGGAGGCAGGTAAGAAATTGCGCCACTGCCCGTAATTCGCTATGATTGGCCAGGCAGGTTGACGACGTAATACGTCTGGTGCGTCGGTGCATCAGCATAGAACTGCAATTTTTAGAATCTGACCTAGACGATCCATACGATCTCCTCACTTTGGCAGATCGTCTACATGTTCTAATCCTTCACGATCTAATATCGTCATATCGCACACCCCTATATATATGTATATATGTATATGTATATATGCCAGTCCGCCCCCCCCAGCTGAGCTGTCACAGCTGTTTCTGTGTTATTAGACCAGTGATATGACTGGCTGAAGAGACTTTTTTAAGATAGTATAAAGCAACAATAAATGTGTTCTGAGTTTGTCACACCACAGAAACTTGTTATTAATCACCCAGCCAAATTTGAATGATTAAAAAAAATCTAAAAAAAAAAGTGTGTTAAATTAGGTCTCAAAATCCTGAAAAAAAAAAGTTTTCTCTGCTCTGTAACACTGTGGGTGTGTCCACACCACTGTCTCAGAGTCAAACACCACAACAACCTGAAACTTGGATGCTCCATCTATCAGCTTTAATGGACATGTCCAGACATGTTTGAGCCACCAGAGCCAGAGGATGGTGACAGGATGTTTTTTTTTTCCTTCTGTGTTGAGTTGTTGGAACTGAAGTGAGTTGAAGTGAACTGCTGGGCTGATATGGACCGAGAGAGTCGCTGAAGGTACGTTTGTAAGTGACTGTTGTGGAGGGTGACAGGAGGGAGAGGCATGTCTGTTCATTGGACTTGTATTGTGTTGGGGGACCATGGCTCCGGCACGTCATCAAGCCATGTTTAAGGTCCACCCAAAGAATCCTGACCACAGAAATTGTGAAAAATAGTCGGTCTGACTCCTAATTCAGTGCTACACTGTTCTCAGTCTCACATTTTTAGCAACTAAATCCTGCGCCCTGCTGGAATGTCTTGCGTTTGGCATTTATTATTCAAAATTCAAGTGAGGGTGCAAAACATTAAACTGAGGGTGTAGTGCATGTTTTTTACCCTGTAGATTTGGGCCTGTTTTTGTTAACACTGGGGTTTCTAAAATTGAAACATTACAAGCCACACAGACAGAGCCATGAATGAAGCAATGAGATGAGATAAAACAGTTGGGTGAGTCAGGACTATCTGGGGGAAAACTGGTGACAGCCACAGTTAAAAGTGATTCAACAAAGTAAAACGTAATCACAAAACTAGAACATAGTCAGATAAGAAGCTTAGTTTCTTAGCTACAGTTTGTCTCATATTCTCAGTCAGTCAGGAGATCTTTGGTTAGAAGTAGGACTGATTATTGCTTCATTGGTGATCTGATTGCTTAGTAGTCAGACTACTTACAGGTTTTAATGTGATACAAGGGATGCACCGATCGACCAGCCAGAGACCGGAACATATCCAATTCTGTGCCGGTCACTGTCACACACGTGTTCTGCACGATGGTCACGTCATGCACGCAGCAGACAAACTGTCTGTGATATCACACCCACCACAGCGCTGAGCACAGCTACACACACTCACACACATGCTTGCATGAAGTTGGCATCAGCGACAGATTCCAAGAGTAGGATAAAATTGAAGACAGACAGTCTACAACGAGACAGAGCACCTGATGATGTCCCAGAACAGCCATAAACTAGCTCTTCATGCTAATGTTAGCCAGCAGCAGACTGCTGTTCACAGAGGGACAGTTAAAATCTCACCTCCTGTTCTGGCTGAAGAATAAACAACCTGTGTTGATGCGTCTCCTCAAACATGTTCTCATCCAGACTCATTTAACTTCTGTGTCTGTGTTTCTCATGGCAAAGTTTTACTGCAGCAACCTGTTGCACTGCATATGTCTCAGGTTTGTTTACATCTGTTTCCACATGTGATCATGTGAAATCACGTCCCGCAAAATCCCATGAGATTCCATGATCTTGCAAGATTGCGTTCCCCCTGTTCATAATCTTAATATAAAACTGTAATAAGGCCTGGCTATAACCAGGACTAGATAATAAGGACTAGACTAAATAGTATTTAATGAATATTTAATAGTCAGTGTTTTATTATGAACATCTAATTTAATTTTTATGAGAAAAATTGCAAAAATGTGTGTGAATGCTGTCAATTATGGTTCTTAGAAAGACTAACAATCGGAATCGGCCAAAATCGGAATCGACAGGTTAGATCCTTGAAAAAATCGGAAATCGGAATCGGCCAGGAAAATTGAAATCGGTGCATCTCTGTGTGATACTCTTAAGTATCCTCCATGACAAGTGAGTAAACCGTCATAAAAAACTGAGTAAACTCTATTTTTTATTAAACAAAGGTATATAAACGGTGTTCACTCCTTTTTCATGTCTACTGATGCCAAGACTTAAGCATCAAAGGTCTAAAAACTTACATCTGACTGAACATGTCAACTTTTTTCAATCCACATGGCCAACTGAGTCGTGGTATTTACCGTGACCTGCCTCAAGTCCTACCTCCTCTCTGACCACCAGCTACTATTTAATTTACTGTGGTTTGGATGATGACAGTGTCCTGGCTACACACACACGCACACACGTGCACAAATCCGCACATGTTCTCAAATGCTGCCTGTCCACTTGACAGCTGGTGTTTTTTGTTTTTTTTTAAATGGTCAGTAGGCCTTTTGTGGGTTTTTTTCCTTCATCTCGAGGAACAAAAACAGAGACACATGTTGTGAGTCACCGCAGTGTGTCATGATGATCAGTCAGAGAGGATGGCGTCCTGTGTTGGCGGTGATGTGTTCCCACAAACTGCTTACTGCCAGGGCAGCAGCCAGAATTATAAGAGCATCTATCTAACTGACAGACTTCAGTGAGGAGACTCCTGGTCCAAATGACAGATAGCACTGGGTACTAGGGGTCACTAGTAGTGATGAGAATGATCAGCTGACCCTGCAGCTCCCCTCGACTTTACAGAGCTTTGCAGTGAGTTTCAGTTGATTGTTCAGCTGTCTGGCCTCAAAGTTGCTGTTTTGGTTCACTCTTACTGCTCTCATGGTCTTGTTTTCAGAGATAAAACCCTAAAAACCTGACTGGACGTTACCTGCTCAGCTGCAAACAACAGACAAAGTTAGAGACTAGCTGGTGAAAATAGTGAAGCATTTAGCAGCTAAAAAGCCAAATATTTCCCTCACGAGTTAAGAGACCAAAAACTGAGCTAAAACAAAGTTAATATTGAACTTTCATCAGGTTACCTGAACTTATCTTACGAGGCAGCTGGATCCACAAGATCACGCGAGAATCCATCTTGCCAGGCTTCAAGTTATCCGTTTGTGTCCACACCAAAAGTGGTGCAGCCAATCAGCATCCTAGGAGGGACTACTGGCTGCTACAGGTGTGGTGTTAGGTGTGAGGACAGCAAGAAGCATCTCATCTCAAACTAACAATGGCAGGTTAGCATAGATACTAGGGCTGCACAATTAATCGAATTTTAGTCACGATCACGATTTTGGCCGCCATGATTAAATTAACATGATCGTCGGCAATATTAACATTTAAATGCGGGCTCTGCGGCATATCAAATCAAGCACTTTCTCAACCAATAGTCAGCCAACCACCAGGGGGTGAACAAAAAGGTTAGGGCTTCATTAAAGCTGCAGTAGGTAGAAAGCCAGAAAACTTTTGATATTCGAGTCTCATCTGAGTTAGGTTTCGTTTTCTGCGTCCTCAGCCCCTCCTACTAGATGAGCAGCACGCGCTTCATGAGCACAAACAACAGTTAACGGAGGTTATCATGAGCGAGCACAGGCTGACAGACATCAACTGTGTGTAATAAAACAGACACCTGACAGTAAAAAGACAGACAGAGGAGAGAAACTACATTTAAAAACACGAAGATTCAGTGTGAAGGTATAAAAGTACAGAGATCTCTTTCAGCTAACCTGACACGCCAGATGGTTTGTCACACAGACCCATCTGTGAACTTATCCTGTTTGGAAAAGGGCAGGCACTTAGTAAAAAAGAGAAAAAAACACTTGGCAGGTGATTGGATGAAGCATCTGTCTATCACGTCTAACATGGGCTAACTTCAACCAATCAGACCAATGCTTCCATGGACGCTTCTCGCTGTCGTCACACCTAGAACCACGCCTGTAGCTGCCAGTAGTCCCTCTTAGGACGCTGACTGGCTGCACCACTTTTGGTGTGGATACAAACAGATAACTTGAAGCATGGCAACATGGATTCTCGTGATCTTGTGAATCCAGCTGCCTTGCAAGGTAACTTGTAAGCATTATTTTAATGTTAAAGCTAGAGCTCATTTCAGCTCCTTACAGTTTGATACTTTAATCTAAGGCACGACAGTGTGTAGTGGAGTTTAAGTAGAAAGTACTTTCTAATTACTGTATGCAATTTGCTGATTTCTTAACTCCAAAAAGTTTTAATTCTTTGGGAGACAAATTTCTAACAAATGGCAGTGCAGCTGATGCCATGCTGTGGGTCTGCTTGTCAGAACTGTGCAGCACAGTGACAGCTCAGATACATTACTGTTCGGCAGGACCAATTAAAAACCTTCAAACATTTTATATAACGCAGTATTGCCATTCTGTGACAGATCCTCATTACTCTAATCACAGGTCACAAGTGTGAAGTTAAGGATAATTAAATGGTCCTAAACTCAAGTCGTCATCCCATGTTTCCTAGATTCATAACGAGAGATTTAATTGCTACAGGTGAGCCGGCTACCGTGTCTCATAAAGTGTGATGCTGTCAAACATATACGTCTATGCAGACTCACATAGTCAGAGTGTTTGTAAGAGTCTGAAATGCAAAGCACGCTGACATTACTCCCACACAAAGCACACAATGACACAGAGCTTTAAGATGGATTATCATGAACTTCAGAGGGATGGAAACAATCATTAACAGTCAAACTTTTTCTTTTTTCGACAACTTTAACCAGGGGTGTCAAACGTATGGCCCCCGGGCCAGAACCAGCCTCCCAGAGGGCCCAATCCAGCCGACTGGATGACTATGCAAAGTGTCAAAACTTGCAGAACAGTCATTAAGCCCAGCCCTAAAATTAGGGCTGAAATGATTCTGTTTAATCGATTATTAAATTAATCATCTACTATTTTGATAATTAGTTAATCCTTTAAAATAATTTTCTATGAAAAAATAGTCAAAATTCCGAATTCACCTGCACTTCATTACAATATAAAAAAATGACAAATTTGGAGGTTTATAGGTTATTATGCAATGATTTTACTGGTTCAGCCCACTTGAGATCAAATTGGGCTGTATGTGGCCCATGAACTAAAATGAGTTTGACACCATGACTTAAACTGTGTTAGTGAAATCAACGCTTCACAGGTAAAGAAAGCCATATAGGTGAAATGCTAAACCTGAGTTGTGATGAAATCTATAGCTAACTTCCTGGAAATGGTCTTATTTTCTCCTTGAGGGGGTTCCCCCTGAAATCAACAAGCAGCTCCACTTGACACTGAATGAGAATAGAGCAGGATTCTGTTTCTAACCCCAATCCCAACCAATGATCAATCCACCAACATCAGGAGTTCACCTGACAGAGGAAGGACTCCGACCTGGTTTTGAAACAGAGCTAGAAACGAGGGAAATCCCTAATATGGAAATCAGACACCTCCGTCAGGAGCTAAGGCGAGAGGGTACACACCACACACTGAGCCTGCAGTTTGCCCTGTGCGTGTGTGACTTACAGTCATCATTACCCAACCGTTACAAGTCATTCCAAGTCTGTGACAGGGCAGAAGTGCGAGTTCCTGGCTGAAGTCCACCGTCAGCGCCAGCCTGCTACAGTAGCAGCGTCGTCTCTGGAGTCGGCAGGCGGCTTTGATCCGCTACCAGTGAAACTATATCAAAGGGCACACAGGTGATAAAGCAGTGCACACTAATGTTCCTCCCCTCCCAGTCCTCTCGTCTTCCCCTTATCAGTGTGGCCTACATCACACAGCTTTCAGGTCATGCACTGTGTGGACAAGCCCACGCATGGTGCTTTTAAATTCTGTGTACTGTAAGGAAAATATGTGTGAATAAGTGCAGAGCAGCTTCTTTTTTCTGGGTGGAATGTTCTTAATGTTTACTTATCAGCAAAATAACTTCCTATGAAAAGTCTTCACTATGAAAAATATGTGACCATAAAGCACCTGCTTTACCCTTACTCAATATATAAATAAATGTAATTAAAAATTATACTCTTAGGCTTGGTTGCACCTACAAGGATTCATTTTAACCCCCATTAAATCATGGTTCAGCTTTAATTTATGTTGCACAAAACTATCCAGCTATCGGTCTAGCTCCAGATTAAATGTAATACTGCTGGACCAAACCTTTAAACTCCAATTAAACTGTGATCCAGTATTAACTTAAACTTGAGGAGGGTTAACTTTTAAAATAGCTGCCGTTTTTTTAGATGGACTGAGCAAAATAATTCTCTGCTGAGCCATCATAAGTAGGCTAACTAGGCTAACCAACCTTCTATTAAACAATTTAAGGTTCTGTTATATTTTTAATTAGCTAGCAACAAATGTAAGGCTTTGTTAAAAGGATACTCCACTTTACATGATAATCCACTCAGTATGTACTCACCACTATGCCGATGTGATGATGGGTGAAGGTCTTCAGTTCACAAAACAATCCTGGAGTTTCAGCAGAAAACAGGGTAGCAGCCTCATCCAGTACAATGGCAGTGAATGGTAACCACGGATAAAACGTTAAAAACAGCACACAAAACAAACACAAAATGTCTCCATCCTGCTTGTGTGGTGTAATCCAAGTGTCCGCGAGCTGCGACATTAAAAATTAACCGCAAAAGACGCCATTTACGCCATGTTTTTAGCAGAAATGTCAACTGTAGCATGTAGCCGGTAGGATGTAAACATGGCGTCAATCTCGCCAGACTTCCACACGTGCGTCCATTAAGATATACGAAGTCTCGCCAGCTCGACATAATTGAGTGGGTTAAAAAAAGTGGAGTATCCTTTTAAATTTTTAGCTAGCTGGCAAGCAATTTTGTCAATATTTAGCTAAATAGCAAACAGTGTCATGTTTTGTTTTCTTTTTTAGCTAGATAGCCAACAATGTAATGTTTTCCGTTTTTGCAAGATAGGAAACAATGTAACGTTATCTTAACTTTTTAGCTAGCTAGCAAACAATATCATGTTTTATTAACTTTTTTGCTAGGTAGAAAACAATGTCATGTTTTCTTAAACATAACAAACATAACACAACTTAGACAGTGTAGTCTTTTGTTAACTTTTTTAGCTAGATATCCAACAGTGTAACGTTTAACGTTTTGTTAACTATCTTGCTGGCAAACACTGCAATGGTTTTGTTATATAGAGCAGACGAAGGTTTCCCCCCTCTTTTATAGGCCTGCTAGGTGCCAAGAGCACTCAAACTTATCTTTTATTTTAATTGGGGTGAGCAAGTATCTTCATGTCAATCAAATTATTTAATTTCAGTTTACTAAACTTGGATTTACTAAATAGAGATCATTTGAATTGTGCAACACAGTTCTGCTTAATTTAAAAGCTGGATTTACTCATTTTAAATCTAATTTTCCTAAACTCTGATTAGAGCTAATCTTTAATTAAATATAAATTAAATTAAATCTTTGTTGGTGCATTGCAGACCATAAGAAACTGTTAAAACCTTTTTCCATCCTTTAACTTTGTCTAGCCTCTACATTAATGGATAATATCATCTGAAAAGCACTTTCATGCTACGTAAGCACAAGCAGCTTTCATTTGCTGTATGGAACCCTATCACTGATAAGGATCAAGACATCAAATGTTTTTCACAGGGTAACTTAGCAACCCACGAGCCAGGAACACTAGGCTGAGATTTGAGGCTTGCTAAAAGTTCGACCGTCTAATTGCTGACATCAAAGCGGACTTTCACAAGCCATGTGACATCACCCTGCGGTACACTGGTCACACGCAGATGGTATTGACCTAAGCTACATAACCTCCAAGTACTTGAGGCCAAAATAACAGAGCAGCCTGTGCTGACTATGGTTAAGGCCAGAGTATGACACAGCACTCTGGTGTGAAACTAAAGCAGGAAAATTGTTTTTGGGAGCTGATGAAACACACACAAGATTTATCCTAACTTTGCCTCTGCATGTATTCATCAACTGAATTAAATACTGAAAAAAAAAAAAAAAAATATATATATATATATATATATATATATATATACATATATATATTAAACAAACCATGAAAAGAAGAATATGTTACAGCTTGAAATGAAAAGAAAGTTAAAATTTTAACTCCAGTTTAATCCGGATGGTGATTTTTATGTCTATAAACCCGCAGCCTTTCAAGGTAGGACCTTGAAAACACAAGTGTCTTGAAAGGCCTTTTTCAGAGGCACAAGGTCTCTCTCTCTGCCGTGGTTTTGTGTTGTGGAGAAAAGCAGTGATGGGAGAGGGAATGCTTCAGCTTTCTCCTCGAACAGAAAGTCACATATTTCTAAATGAAAGGCCTTTCGCAACAAGGCTGCAATCATGTTTCTCTGAAAAGGCTGTCTGCCCTTTGGCCTCAGATATCTCTTATAGGCAAGCAAGGGAAGGAAAGCAGAGGGAACAAATGAGAAAAGGTGTATTGACAACCTTTTCCTCACTGCTTTTTCTACACCTCACCTTTTCTCCCTAATACGGAACCTCTATCTCTCTATGCTCCTCCTTTCGAGGCCGTGTCAACCTTATCGGTGTATTCATCCACTATCCATCCAGCCATCCATCCATCTCAGGTATTTGAGCAGGAATTAGCTGGTAATGCCAAAGCATTGTTTCCCACGCCGAACATTGAGGGGTTAACAGAGTAGCGTAGGAGTAGTTTCGATCCGTCAGGTAGGTCAGGTTTCTCTTAACATAACTGCATACCTGTGTGAAACTGTGTGTGTGTGTGTATTTGTGTGTGTGCACATGTGTGTGCATGCATTTGCATGCTTGTATTGAGACACACAAAAAAAGAGGGAAAAAATCATTCTCGATTTGGCCGGACCAGACAGCAGCCATAACTAGACAGCCAATCAGATTTCTAGATGTGCCTCAGCACCATGTTCACAGATTCACCTCATAAAATATAAGCAATATATATGCAAGTCTTTAGTCATGGACACAGATACATGGCTAATATATCAAATATCAGCAGAATCAGCACGACCCTTTGGTAAAGACCAGACAAGAAACCGTTTAAACACACAATGTTTCATTCTTGATCTTAGACACAGTAGTTTGACAAAAATTTTAACTCAACATCCACCTACTAGCTTATTCTGATCTTTCAGCTGTATTGCACAGATAAGGCAATAATGTACAGGACCCTGTTGTGGTTTATTTCACAATAATGACTTGCTCATTGTACATTATTCTGCTTATTTCGTGACTACTTACTAATAAAATCATTAATTTGCCACAAAATAGTGACTTAAAAATTATTTTATAGTTTATTTCCCACTGGCATAAGCCTGGAGGAGATCATGTAATCACTTTCTTGTGTGTGCCTGTGTGTGTGTGCGATCACTGGACCTACAGCTTGTCCACAAATGTGAAAATACTGGATCAGCCGATTTTTATGTCCACATTCATGACTGTATGCTGAAGGGCCTCTGTGAAAACACTTTTTAAAATAACTTTTATGCCTTTATGTTTTCATGGTCGGAGGCATCATGTTTTCAGGTGATCCCATTCATGTGAACACACTATCTCAAGAACACCTTGAGAGAATTTCTTCAAACTAATAATGCCCCCATGCACAAAAGAAGCTCCATAAAGAAATGTGGGGTTTTTTTCAGTTTCTTGTGGAAGAACTTAACTGACCTACACAGAACCCTGAGCTAAAATAAATAATAAACTGCGAGCTAGGGTTGGGCGGTATAGCTTAAAAGTAATATCTCAATATTTTTATGTTATCCCACAATATATGATATATATCTTCATATACACATTTTCTCTAAAACACAATACATACACATCAATGCAGCGGTGATATTAAAAAACATCACATACAGTAATAAAATACAGACAGGGAACATTTTACTGCACAATGAGTAATGTTACATTTACTTTTGACACTTTCAGTAAATGCTGCTATAACGTACTTGAATACTTTTACCTTCATAACGTTTAGAATGCAGAACTTTTACTTGTAAGAAAGTTTATTCAACATGGGGTATTAGTACTTTTGCTATGTAACAAAACTGTATGTTACCAGCCTTCGCCTTTAAGGGTAGGCTTGGGAACGATAAACCGATATGACTGGATATCCGGTTTTACAGGTGAGAGATCAGCCACAAATCTTTAGATGACTCGATTGTAGAGCTATGGATCGGCTATCGCGAGACCAGGAGTCGGTTGCCTGAGGCTTCACAGTTTTCATCTCTAAAATAACGCGAGAGCTGACGAAACGACTGTCGCGCATGCTCCGTAACATTATCTTCACAACTCAAAGCTGAAAGTACTAAGGTCGACAAAAGAACATGCGAAAACATAATGGATGTAACAAGAGTAAATAACAGAGCACTAAATGGAGTAAAAGGTGCAATATTCCTCACTGAAGCAGCCAGTTTTCCCGCGGCCGCTGCCTCCTCATTAATTATCAATGAGCTGTGATGACGACAAAGACCAGCTCTCCTCTGAGTAATGAGCCGCCTGCTGCTGTCATACTGCTGCTGCTGCTGCTGCTGCGTAATACAGTCTATGGTAATACACACACA
>JAJHUR010109237.1:6573-17959 GCA_027495735.1 Lutjanus campechanus | reverse complement strand
CTGGTTTTAATAAGGTCAACAGAGTCTCATAAAATATTAGCACATAAAATATCATATAATGAACAGAAACTTCTGTAATGCTGTGTGCAAATATAATGTAAATTGCACAAACTGGCTTATGTGATGTTGGCAGTCCTATAGTAATGCATAGCCAGATGTATCTCCACAGTGCGGTGTCAGTGATGGAGAAAGGTCTGACTGAGCCCATGGTCATTCTGCTATAGGAAGAAAAAAAAGAGATCTCTGGCTTTTTTGTATTTCTTTAAACCAATCACAATAGTGTGTGGCAAAACCTCGGATGCAGTGACGGTGCCCGTGCAGAATAGTGCCTGGCATTAAAATGGCAAAATTCCTGCAAAAGAAAAGGTAGAGGGAGGAGAATGCCACCTGAAAATAGGTGGCCAATTGCAGGCTTATTCCCACAGTCTACAAACAGTGAATCACACTGTCACCCTTTTGAAATTGCGGGACACATGATGGACTTTTTTTTTACACCTGGTCAAAACATGGCACCTATGTAGCTCCAAAAGGCTACTCAAGCAGAGCTTGAGTAGCGGACTGAATGTTGATGTTAATATGTTTGAGATGCAGACCAAAGGAACAGACCGAGACCGCTTGAGAAGTAGCATGATTTCAAAAACTTAGCTCTTAATAAATCCATCTACTGATTGTGGAATCTATTTGGGAAGCTATCATATAATTGATCTGTATGAGCCATGGATATATTTATGCAAATCCTTTCATAAGAAAGGTAACACATATGCACGTAAGCGTGGGTTTTGTTTTTTAATTTTAAAGTGTAACTGTAATGTCAGGCTAATGGTTATTAGGAAGCTGTAAAGTGATGTTGTACTCTATATCAGCACTCATGGAATGTCCCTCATCTCTCATATAATGCTCAGGTCAGGTTTGGACATATGCCTCTCTTGGATTCAGGTTGGGTTTGGACAGAAATAAGCAGCCTGAGCCACATTGAATTATATATCTACAGTAGAGTCCCAACACTTACAAACAGACTTTGATGTTTAATTGGTGGAGCTCGCCTTTAAGGTTTCAGATCAGAATTTGGTTGATAACTTATTAATATGTCATTGATTAATTCGGTGATTAAAGTTTGAATCTACATTAGACCAGCAAAAAAAAACCCACGTCTTTCTGTCTTTGCTTCAGCTTTCCATCTGTAATAGACCAACATTTTTCTCACCCAAAAATGAAGCTTTTCCAAAACAGTGTTCACAACGGATAAATCTTGAAAAGCTTGTTTAAATTAGAAAGCTTAATGTGGTTCGCAGTCTTAGTGTCTTTTAACATTAATCCTCTGCTGGTTTGGAACATGTTTGTTTATGCAAACCTCATATTTATGTGAGTGAGTCACTCACCATCAATTTTTTTGTGAAATGTTCAGTTCATACAAATAGTAGAGAAGCAGAGAAAAGACGATTTCTTATCTGGTCCACCATGCTGGATGTTGCCTGTAAAGCAAACAAACACGGCAACCAGCAACTGTGAGTACTCTGTGAACCCTTCAGGCCACATGTGTGTGTGTGTGCATGTGTGTGTGTAATCAGAGATCATGCAGAAGATTATGCACACGTAAGTAAACAAAAGAAGCGGAGGATTAAGAATTTAAAAGGAAGACAAACACATCCTGACGCTGGGTATGTTTGAGTGTACACGGAGTGAAGTGTCAAAAAAAGTTCATCCTTGTGCATGTGTGTGTGTGTGTGTGTGTGTGAGGACAGTGTGAGGAGAAACAGACAGAGAGAGGTCCCGCTGCTCCGGCTCTGTGGACACGTTCCCTCTGCCCTCATTAGATGGTTAACCAGCGTCCAGTCAGGCACACAAAAAAACGGGGCCCTCCAACTGACCATTCGTCTCATCTCCAGAGACAGCAAACAAACCTCCCCGCAGCATCGATCCAGCGCTCCGAGAGGACACCCGCTGCAGCTCAAAACAATCCCAAAAGACAGGTCAGAGGAATGAAAGGGCTGGGTTGTTGAGAAAACAAGCAGGGGAGGGAATTTTCAATCGATTCGCTACATATAACCACATCTGACATGCACGTCGCTGGCTGCTTGCTAATTACAGCGCAGATCTACACTAGGAGGTTGTTGTGTCACCGGGTCCCAGGAACAATCTGCTGATTGTTGTGTGAGAAGATTGGTCAGACAAGGGCCAGCCACTTTCCCCCCAATTATCCCCATTTAGTGGTTCTGCTTCAAGCTGCCTGGACGGGGACGAGGGGAAAAAAGGAGGAAGCAAAGGAAAAACGTCAAGAGTATGACAAGAAAGAGACAGACGAGAAAAATCAGCCAGAGAGCCACTTTGTCAACACGAAATCCGTGGAAAGTTGAACATGCTCGCAGTGGCGAGGTTTTTTACTTTGCTGCAGCGGTTATTTTAAGAGTGAAGTGAGCGATGGTCCTTGTTCTAATGAGCTCAGCTACCCCCCCACCCCCACCCCACCTACCTACCCAACCAGTAGGGGCGAGAGGAGGGAGGGGGGTCGAAAAGGGACGATTATGAATTGAGTTAATGAGCCTGGGTCGAGGTGGGAGTGGACGGGTTAGGGGCAGCCTGAGAATTCACCCTCCGCCCCCCCCTTTCCTCTGTTTCCTTCCTCTCTTCCTTCCCCCCCTGAAAAAAAAGAGAGAAAAAAAGAAAAATCCAGCAGGTGTTTTCACAGTGTGCTGATTCTCAGTGATGGATTCCTGGTGTTACATGTAGGAAGTGTCAGATTGTCCAGACGTGATAGAAAAGTGATGTACTTGATGCTTCTCCCAGAGTACAAACAGTTCTATGACTGCTTTACTGTAGCTGTTCATGACCTCTGACCTCTTTCAGAGGGAGGACAAGTAAATAAAAAATCAATATAATGAACAACAATAATAGATAAATGTACAGTATAAGATAATGTGTAAAGTTGAAATGAGAATGGAATTCTTTCTTACTAATAGTACTGCAGCTAATCAAGGTACAAAAGTACCTGAGATTTATTTATCATTTTTCTGTAATGAAATTAAATTATAGTTCCCTTTTTTCTACTCACAAAACAAACATTAAATAAATAGTAAGTAATCGAATAAAAAAAAAAATCAGACTATTTTGCGTGAGCGTTGAGGATGAATTACGGAGTCTCAGCCTGAGGAAAGAAGCTGCTCTGTAGTGTGGTGGTGCAGCAGTGGATACTTCCATATCTCTTGCCAGATGGCAGCGGGCTGTGGCAGGTTTGGCTGGCTGGCTGTGGCTATTGTACAAAGTTTTTCCATTTTTCAAAACAAAATAAAATTGTTCTGTAATAAACCGTATTTGGGGACACAAGTGTTTCCCATGGCAGTGGTTGACTGACATTTAAGACTCAGTGTTGCCAGGACACGCGCTGTCGACCTCCATGCAGTGCTACTGGCTGGAGCACGTCATAGTCGTGTACCATTAGCAATTTAAGATATCTGCCCCTTTAAAATGTTCAACAGTTAGGAGGACATGTTGTGTTGTTAAGTTCGTATTTCACATGGAAAGTGGAAGCTAGCTCCTTCGGAAAGTGCAGCTAGCTAGCCTAGCTTGATAATGTTAGCATATATTCCCAGTAGACATGACTTTTTGTTGATATTATACAGAAGTGAAGTAAAGGTAGAACTTCTGGGCTCTAATCCAGATGTAACACCTCATTCAAAATCATGTTTGTAACAATGTAAATAAATATCCAGCCAGTTGTGTGCTTTTACTCTTTTAAAGAACAGTCTATTAGTTATTTAGTTAATATTTGCTTAAGCAACCTTTAGCAAACACAATTTCCCCAAGCTTTAGACCATCATGCTTTAAAATTAAGTCATCACAGAAGTGCCAAAAACTCCAATGGGTCCAAAAGTGAGTCAATCCCCACAGACTACCATATTAAAATGCATTTACAGCTAATGTTCATAGCTAATGTCGCTGTTAATGACAACTGTACAGGGGGTGAATTTTTATATAACTCATGTTATGCATAATAAAGGACCTGGTAGCCACTTCAGCTTTGGCCACCTCAGCTTCACTCACTTAGCTTCACCTCTGTGTACATTTCTTGGAATAGCCAGAGGTCAGCCTCTTCAGGCCCTGCCAAGATGGTGACAGCCAGAACCACCACGCTGACCTTCACAAAGGCTCTTCAGAAACCTACGGGTGATGTCACAGAGACTATGTCCGTGTCTTATCCAGTCTACGATAACAGCAGGACTGAGAATATGGAAAGTTAACATCAGGAACATGTTTTGCTTTCTCTTTTTTTTAGAAGAACTTAGTGAATGCTAAGAGAGATTACAGTTACAAAAGCTAGTGGAGCAGACTAGCATGGATGGGACATTATGACTTTAAGTCTGTGTAAAGGAAAAGGGAGTTTTTCTTCTAGACACATTATACAGGTTAGAACATAGCTTGGTGACGAAGCCATAACACTATATAAGCCCCACAAACCAACAAATGAACAACACTGCCACCCCCGCCCCTCACCCTCCTTTATTGTTATGTTCAGTTACAAATGGTACCTTCAGTGACTCTCTCAGTCCAAATCAGCCCAGCAGTTCACTTCAGTTCCAACAATCCGACACAGAAGAAAAAACATATCATCCTGTCACTGTCCTCTGGCTCTGGGGGCTCAAACATGTCTGGACATGTCCAATAAAGCTGCCACATGGAGCGTCCATGTTTCAGGCCGTTTTCATTTCGTAGTGTTGCTCGACACTGAGACAGCGGACACATCGGATTTTGAGACATAATTCTATATACTTTATATATACCATTTTTTTTAACCGTTCAAGTTTGTCTGGGTGGTTAATAACATGTTTCTGCAGTGTGACAAACTCAGAACACACGTTTATTGTTGCTTTACAAGATCTTTAAAGCATTTTTATCCGATAAAATGACTTCTTACAACCAAGTCAAAGACAAACTTGGTTGTGAATGGGACTAGCCCTGTATGTGATTTCTACTCTCTTTCTCCAACCATCCATCCATCCATGGTGGTGTGAGAGTGGAGAGGTGAGCCGGTGGACACAGTGAACCCTGTGGCCAAGCCGAGCCGGGACGGAGGATGGTGGAGGTAGGGAGGGGGAGGCGAGGTGTGTTTGTGTTTTCGGCCTAGCCTACTTAGACTGATTTCAGCCCCAGCAGCAACCCGTCGGAGCTCCTGCGCTTCACCCACTGAGCTCGCCTCAACACCCCGACTTGATCAGTCAACCATGTGACTCCGGCCCGGAGCCAAGAGGACTAGAGACAGACAGACGGGAGGAGAGAGAGAGAAAGAGGGCTTGATTTCATGAGCGGCAACATTACTCGCATTTATCAATTTCATTTTCAATCTAATAGGACAAATTTGGTGTCTGGAGATTTGTATCAAACCACTTATCTGCACAATTTATTGAGCATCCTCAAAGGCTGCGCTCATTAGCTGAGTCCATGGGGGTGACGTAGGGTCAGAGCGATGGACAAAAACCCTCTTTCTGCTTTCGCCCTCTTTAAACCAGGCTGAACTTTTCCATCGTGGTTGATAGCAGGCTGCTGATCTCCAGCTCCGTATCAAAAGAAGGCCGTTTCCCACACTGAGGCCTGTCTCTTTCCCACAGACGGAGCAGATAGCCGCACTCTGTCTCCATGTGTTCAATATTGAGCTATGCCAAGCTTATCATCAGCACATTCTGACACATCTCTCCACAGGCCCCCCATTCATTCCCTGTTTTCATTCGCCTTCACCCCAAAAATGCGTATTGTTTGCTGCAAAGACAGAAAAAAGAGCACTCGAACAAGAGAGCTTTTTGTAATATTCAGGCGCCGGCTTCAGTAAACAAAGCTGGATAATAAAAGAGCTCAGTTACACTGCGCTTCATTCCCTCACATGCTGTGATGTATGACATGACATAAACTGGAGCATCGTCCAAGATGTGTTCACCTCTGTCTGTACGATGTTCAGGGTTGGAGGGGTTACAATTACTGATTACTTGTTAAAAAATGTAATCAGTAACCTACTCCAAGTATCCCAGTATTAAAATGATGTTACTTTGTTTGATTACCTAAATAGCAAATGATGAAATTAATTAGCCGAATAAAATGTTTTATGTTCCTTGTTAGCTTATTAATTGTTTGTCCAGATATTCCTTTTTTGCACAAATGCATGTTTAGATTAATAGAGGTAATTACAGACATTTAAACGTACTTTGCTAAGTTGCTATTCACCCTTTAAACTCAAAATTAAACTGCCATAAATAATAGTAAGTAGTCCTGTTATTGACAGGTTGGCTAGCTAGCTGGATTTCTGAGTAGGTAGTGTTAATGGTTGGTCTGTGTAGCTAACATTAGCGGTTGGTCTGTGTAGCTAACATTAGCGGTTGGTCTTTCTTGTGTCTTTAAATTAGATGAGTTCTTGGATAATGACACCATTTTCACAGATTAAGGCGAAACTGTCACTGTACTGTGATGTTGTTCCTATATTCGGATTTAAAGACATTCTTTCTGTCTTTCTGAAGACATGATAATGAATTGACTGTGAGATTAGCTGGTGTCACTGAGAACAGAGTGGTGCTGTGAGACTTGTGAAGTATTATGTGTGAGCACTGCACGTTGTAGTATATATTTTTTATGTTAAAATGTATTTTAAATTCTGCTAAATAATCCCCATTTTTACTAAATGTATCTGTAATCTGATGCATCTTTTTTCCTGTAACTGTAATGCATTACAATTACCTTTTTTTTGGTATCCCAATTACATAATCCTGTTACATGACATCTGTTACTTCCCAAGCATGACAATGTTTGATGTTCTCATGCACCTCAGCAGCGAGACTGTAGCTTATTGTTCAGAGAGACATAATGTGAGAGACAGACGGGACGGACAAAGCAGAAGTGGCCTGGTGACATTTCACTGGTGACAGCAGCAGCACACTGTGACCTTTCAGCTCTGTGTCCTGTCCTGGACTGAGGGGACACACACTGCAGGGCCAGCACTGATAGGAGAGATAGGACTCTGTGTGTGTGTTTATGTAGGACACTAAAGAGCAAACACTGATGGCAGTGATGTCTCCCTGCCTGTCTGTCTCCATGGCTGCAGTGATCCATAGCCGGTGTCATCAGACACCATTTGCATTTTTTGAAAATGACGCTGATGTTTTACAGTAAATTCAAGGGGTGAAAATGAAAGTGTGAGTGTAAGGAGTCCAGAACGGACAAACCAAAACACTGGCTCTAGAGAGGACCTTTCACAAGTTTCACAACCACTGTAGGTTTCCGAGCATGTCTGGACAGGGACAGTGAGACAATCAGTATTCAGTGAGTTGCTACAACCTCACGGTTAGATGCCTCGAAATCCTGTAGCTGATATCTTTAATGCATTTCTTAACAGTTTGGTAGTACTATGGTACAATGAATTCAATCAATCAGTCATCAGGAATTCAGTTTAATCAACTAATCTTTTCTCGTTAACTTAACTTAAATATATGTTTTAATATTCTCAGGTTAAATAAATTTAAAATTTCCACTTTCACTGTTCAGACCACTTCAGAACTTAAAAACATGAATTGTTCTTACTTGAAGCTTTTTCAGTCAAATGAATTTACTGTTGTGAGTTCACTCAACTCATTAAACAAAGTTTACAAAGAAACATGATCAGCAGACTTCCCAGCATGCCTTGTTTTAGATTTAAATCAGATAAATCAGGGTAATTTCTTTTCATGATAATGAAAGCAATGCTAACCATGGTTAAGTTCAGTATTGAATTCAGTCCATAACCCATATACTAAGTTGATTCAACTTAATTTCTCAAGCTTATTGAACTTGAAGATTTTCTGAAGTTCACTTAACTCAATCGGTTTTACATTTTCAAAACTCTTGAGACGACTTTGACCTAATTATTCAACCCATGTTCAGTTAACTCATGTTTCTAAGTTAGCAGGAGAACTCACATTTTTTAAGTTAAACCTACTTAAAATGATTTACAGTGTATTTTTACATGACCATAAGATGTTTTTAAACCTTATTTACCTAATTTTAACAGAATGTTTTATGTTTGTAAAATGTTTTATTTTGTGGGTGGCTGTTTCCTTCACTTCAATGGGGAAACACTTATGCATATTGCTCTTTTACTATAAGGAACTGTGAAATCCAAATTTTAGTCGCCACCTTGGTACACGTGGTTAATTCAACTTGATAAATTGCCCTTTAATATTTACTCAAATTAATTTGACTGAATTGGTTTCACATTTACAAAGCTCATGACACGACTTTGAAATAATTACTCAACCGATGTTCAGTTAACTCATATTTCTAAGTTAGCAGAGGAACTCATATTTTTAAGTTGAAGCCACTTAAAATAATTTTTAGTGTACTTTTTTTTTTATTTGTAGTGTTTTTACACTTACTAAATATTGAATGTTTGACATATGTAAAATGTTTTATGTTGTGGCGTTACACATGGTTGACTTCAACTTGATTGTTTACGAAATGCATCAAACAAATATTTCCTTTGAAATATAAAGGTGATAATCAAGTTTGTTATGATTATTAAGCAGATACCTGACTTACCAACAACCATACACAGAGAGCTGAATGTCACGTCACCTGGGGCAGGTTGTTCCAAACAGGCGGGGTCTATTAAAGAGGCTCCATGATGTCCTGTCAGCTCTTTAGCACCCAGGTGCCATGTGGAGCCTGCTTTAGTATGTAGGTGTTAGCAATGTAATGGGTGATATTCAGGAGGATTTCTGGCTTCACTCACCTTTCTCTCCCTCTGTGTGTGTCGAGTCTTTTCATTCCCAGTGCGGCCTCGCTGCCAGGGAGAAGTCATTTCACTGGACTGAATGTTTTCTTCATTTGATATCACAGCGGGGGTTTCCCTCTGCCAAACAACAGTGTTCAGACTTTGTTCAACTCTGAAAACAGTCTTTTCTTTCTCACTATCTGTCTTGATATTAAGACACTGATGAGCATTATGTTTTATCTGTGAGGGAAAAGTTCAATGGGGTCTTTGTGCATTTGTCTGACCAAAGTTCATTGCCATGAACATTAGCTAACAGGCAGAGCCTCAATAAACGTCACAGGTTATAAATAATATGTACTTCTATTAGCTCCAAAAGAGTGATTTAAGTGTAGTGATATTAGCATTTTATACTTATGAAGCCAACCTGCCTGAGTCATTTCTATCAGTCTGTTTAATGTCTCATCACTCTTAATCTCTGTCAGTGCTCACTCTGCCAGCGTCTTTCTCTTTGTTTCCCACAGGAAACAGGCCATTCCATTCTCTTTTTGATGCTAATTAGAAACTTAACATGTTTTTTTTCCTTTTTCTCTGTAATAAAGAACAAGTTCTGTTCTGCTTAAACGAACAGTTCACTCCAAAATCCAAATACACAGATTTTCCCTCTCGTTTGTAGTGCTGTTTATCCATCTATTCGTAGCAAAGTTGTCACTCTTTTGAAGATAACAATGTCCATATTTTGGCCAGGGAAGACAGATGGTTTGAGAGAGGAGCAAAAGAAGCCATTTTTGTCAACCTGGAAAGGCCATCTCTCAACAGAGGAGGTGGTCTAAGACATAATTTATCTGCTACATACAATGCAGTCTTAAGATCACTCCCCAGAAAGTTTGATACCCACCTGAAATCATGTGACTCCAACAAGTCACATGGTGGCAGGGACCTTAACGACTCTCTTTCACACCTCCCCCCAGGTGAAACCCAAGGTCCACACAATGGAAGGGTGGGCACTTGAGACACAAGCCCCTCTAGGTGTTAACGACCACACAGAGGTTTAATACCTGAACTCCCAAACCAGTCAGTCAGAACTGAAGAAACGTCTTCAACAACTCTATCAAGTCCAGTTGCCTACGACAACTTTGCTACAAATACCATGACCTGGATGACTGAGAACCTTCACAGACATGTTTATCCATCTAGATTTATTTTATGTGAGTTGTAGAGTTTTGGAGATATCAGCCACAGAGATGTCAGCCTAACTGAACATAACCGGACAAAGTGGGACACAATGAACAGCAATGTCTCTGCCCAGAAATCATGACCTGGTTTTCTCAAGATAATCCGCAGACCTTGTTGTGAGCAGTTTCATGTAGGAACTATTTTCTTTCTAGTAGAAAAAGAATAATTCTGGTAGATTTTACTGCAGAAAGAAAATAGTCCCTACATGAACTCTGCAACTCACACCAAATAAATCAGTGGAAAAATATGTATTTTTAATTTTGTGGTGAACTATCCCTTTAAAGCCCCACTCCAGCCATTGTTAACTCATGTTTTTAGGTTCTTAAGCAGAAAATAGGGGTGTGGTTAATAGTCAATTGAGCCATTACCATGGCAACTGTATTGGTTAACAGCATTAGCATGCAGAACGATAACATGGATATGAGCATGAATAGTGACAGTGGCTCATAAGTTATGAGGTAGAGGATTTTTCTCCACCTCCATCACCTAAAAAGAGGACGGGAGTCAGCTGACGGCGAGACACCCCACCTGAATGGCTTCCCCACATGTCAATCAGCTATATATATCCCACTAGTTTAAGTCTGTGTGAAGGGAAGTTTTTCTTCTAAACACATAATTCATGTTAAAAAATAGTTGCTGAAAACACGTGAAATGAATGAGAACTATGTTGTACTGAAATGTGGAGTTAGACCGTTAAACTGATGTTGCAAACGTATCTTCAGTGACTCTCTCAGTCCGAATCGGCCCAGCAGTTCACTTCAGCTCGCTTCAGTTCCAACAACCTGACACAGAAGAAAAGACATACCATCCTGTCACCGTCCTCTGGCTCTAGTGGCTCAAACATGTCTGGACATGTCCAATAAAGCTGCTACACACAGCATCCTGAGACCTAATTTTATATATATTTAGAGATTTTAATCATTCAAATTTAGCTGGCTGGTCAATAACACGTGTTTCTGTGGTGTGACAAACTCAGAACACGTTGCTGTACACGATCTTTAATCCCTCTCTCAATGCTCAGTATGTCAGTGTCTCCCTCTGTTTTCCAGCTCAAACTAGTCATTCTCTTTCCAATGCTAACTAGAAAATAACATGTTTGTTCTGTTCAGACAGTAGAATGTACCCTGCTTAATAAAAAACGATGATTTAATCATCAGAAATTAGACTGACAACACACTTGGAAGTACAACCTACATTCCTGTAGCATGTGTTCAGATGGGACTAACTTGTTGTCTGAGTACCTTGTAGTGCAGAATGATTTTGTAACTTAAAGGATGATTCAGCAGAGTCTTATTTTCATGGTTTCGGCCTGCATTTTCATTGGTAATGATACAATTGTATTGATTATGTAAACTGAGGTTTTTGGGGGTGAATAAGTCTTTTGTGAACGCCCATCACTGTTTTTCAGGCTTTGTTACTTTGGTACTCTGA
>JAJHUR010109235.1:1592-12039 GCA_027495735.1 Lutjanus campechanus | reverse complement strand
CTCTGTTCTGTGAAGGTCTGACAGTTTCTGACAGAAACACAGACTCTCCTGTTTAATATGGTTGTTTAATCTGCACAGCTGGTTGGTGTCGGTGTCATTCAGCATCACGTTAGTTTCGACTGTTTTAATAAACTCCGTCATTATCAACAAGTCTCCTCCACATGCAGCTTCTCTGCTGCTGAAAACTGAATCGCAGTAGCAGCAGCAGTGGGGAAACGTGAGTTTATTTACTACTAAGAAGTCCGTATCTTTAACTGTTGAAATTAAATCCGCGGTAACTGGTTAGTTGTTGTAGCGGGTAAACTGGCATGTCGCGATACTGTACTCAAGGGATCATGTCTGCGCTGAGTTAATGCGCAAAGGGTTGAAACAGCGCTCGTCAGGTCCGCTGACGGCAAGGTTTCTTTTGCTAGTTATTGTGATTTTAAACACAAGTTGTTGTTCACAATGTATCGTTTTTCACGGGAAAAATAAGGTGCGTCCCTGGGACGCATGGATAGTGAATTTACTGCGTTCTTTCAGATTTTAATGCGTCAGAGACGCAGGACGCGTACCTAGCAACATCACTGATGCACTGATGGATAGGTAATCATCTTTTCTATGTTAACGTCTCATCCATTTAGGTTGAAATCAGTCTTGATGTTGGAGGACAGCATGTAATGATGCAAAATCAAAAATAATCAGTAATTCCTCTCATATTCCTCAAGTAGAAAGTACAGATATTTGTGTAAAATGTAGGGAGTACAGTACAGTGAAGTAAGAAGTTCTCAGAAAAATAAGTACTCAAGTAAAGTACAGATACCTGAAAACTCAAAGTATATATACTTAGTTACTTCCAACCTCTGTTCATGTTTTAGCAAGAAGTCCAGAAAATTAACAGATTAAAAGACAAACGTAGCATTGATTGAAGGAGCTACCTGCTGCAACATCTGCATGTGTCGCCGTTGCCATGGCAATTCTTTATGCCTCTCGCTGTGCAGTCTGCAGGGAATCTTTCCTCTGGTGCTCCGTTAAGCGCTTCACTCCACCTTGACAGCACATGCACGGTCTTGTGAGATTTGTTGTCATCGTTCTGAATAGGAGTTTGTCAGAGCAGCTCCGCTCTGGCACAGGTACAATACAACAGATCAGCTGTGTTTAATTGCTGTTGTTGTGTCATGCTAATCCTGTTGTGGTAATCAGGTTATCTGGCAGGCATACAGTGGTGTAGATGTTTCTGGGATTTCATCCTCATTAAATGTCTCCCCACAGCTTTGATGAGTAGGCAGGTGTCTCTTGGATGCCGTCCTTGAGACGTAGAGATGTGGGGACGTTTTGTAAGACGTACCGGGGGAGGGCGAACAAGGGAATTACAGCTTTTCATGAAATAACAGATATCACGCAGTCAGTGTCTTATGATGAAGGTCCCTCTCTGCGTGAGCTCAGCTGCAGAAAAAGTCCAGCACAACCTCACCTGAAAGAAAATCGTTTTTAAAGCACCTATATACGACAGTGTGAAAGCTTATAGTGATAAACCAACAGAGAATTAGCACATCAATCTGCAGCTCCCCTCCGGCTTTATGGAGCTTTACATTGAGTTGGGGCTCATTGTTTAGCTGTCCGGCTCACAAATTTACCGTTTTGGTTCACTGTCATTGCTCTTTAATGTTGCTTTTTGGCCACAGCAGGCAGCTGTTTTCAGCAAAAAATCTCTAAGAACCACAGCAGCAAACATCAGCCTGACACAGTCAGAAACTACCATGTAAGAGTTGGTAGAGACCAGAACAGAGTTAATTTTGAACTTACAAGAGTCTCTGTGAAGCTCAGTGTGGTGACTCCAGCTGTTGTCATCTTGGCAGTGCGTGGCTTAACTGAATGAAGTGGCTACCTAGTAGCTAGCCACCTGTTATGGTTCCCCCATGTCCCCCAAGCAACAATAAAATGTGTGTTGTTAGTTTGTCACACCACTGAAACATGTGTTATGAACCACCCAGCCCAATTTGAATGATTTAATAAAATTGATAAGTATATTAAAATTAGGTCGCAAAATCAGGAGAAAATGATCAGTTTTCTCTGCTCTGAAACACCGTGGGCGTGTCCGCTCCATTGACTCAGTGTCAAACACCACTACGGCCTGAAAATGAACTGAAACTGAACGTCTAGCAGCTTTATTGGACATGTCCAGACACATTTGAGCCACCAGAGCCAGAGGACGGTGACAGGATGGTATTTTTTTTCCTTCTTGTCGGGTTGTTGGAACTGAAGTGAGCTGTAGTGAGCTGCTGGGCTGATTTGGACTGCGAGTTACTTAAGATACGTTTGTAACTGACTGTTAGGGAGGGTGAGGGGAGTGGAGGTGTTGTCTTTCTCATGTCGTGGGGCTTATATACTGTATATAGCGTTGGGGGACCGTGGCTCCAACACCAACACCGTGTTTCAGGTCCGCCCAAAAAACCCAGAACACAGAAATTGCGAACAACAGTTTTAAGGTCTAACTCCACAATTCAGTTCTACATAGTTCTCAGAGTTTTCAGCAACTATTTTTTAACACGTAAAATGTGTTTAGAAGACAAACTCCCTTATTCCTTTACGCAGACTTTAAGATAATTAAAACCAGACAGTTATATCAAAATTCACCCTGCACACTTGTCATGAACGGGGAGATTAGCTTGAGACCAAAAACCATCTTTTGTACCAGGCTGTAAACATATTTATTTCTGTTGTTAACTTGGATATTCTAATCTTGGGCTCTGTGGGGATTGACTCATTTTGTAGCCAGCATCAAGTGGCCATTCAAGGAGCTGCATTGTTTAGCACTTCCGCGTTGGCTTCATTTTTCAGCCCTGGAGGTTGCAGCTTCGCTTACGTTCATCAGGTGGGCACAAACATGACTCAGTGAATGATAATGCTGCAGAACTGCTGGAGATGTAAACAAGCAACTGTTTGCTACCACTTTCACCGTATTGACTTAAAATGTGATGATATGTGAATATTGTTCACAGCATTTTAATTGTTACCTTCAGTGTTGTAAATGAGGTCTTTATGTAATTGCAAACATGCATTCAAGATTTTCTCTGCTTTAAAACAGGCGTGGTGAGTCACCCTGACAGCGGCTAATACAGAAATACTTCAATTTTACCTGTTTTTTGATAAAACATTGCAGTCAGATGACGGTGTTACTGTAATGCTGTTGCAGATGCTCATCTAGTCATGCTAACAGCGTGGCTTGAGTTCGAGATGTTCTGATATCATTTTTTACCTTCCGATTCCAATACCAGTTAAAAGTAGTGTACAGTGGAGCATTTACGACCACTGTGTTTTAGCAGTCATTAACTATAGTCGTGGGAGATATATTATGTAATTTTTTTTTAACTCAGTAACAATTAGGGCTGAATGATTTTGAAAAAGTATCTAATTACGGTTATTTTTTACTGATATTGCAATTGTGATATGATTTATGTTATTAGAGGGAATGATCATTTTTATATAATTATTCTCATTTTCATTGAAAAATATATTAGAGGTCTGATTTTTGCGGTGATCTGTACCAGACAATGTGGAACTGCAATGATTAGTTGATTAATTGATTAGTTGTCAACCATTAAATTAATTGCCAACTATTTTGATAATCGATTAATCAGTTTGGATCTTTTTTCTTTCTTTTCTTTCTTTTTTTTTTTTTTTTAATTGTCCAAATTCTCTGATTTCAGCTTCTTAAATGCAAATATTTTCTGGTTTCTTTACTCCTCTCTCTGATCACATACTTGATGATGAAATTTGGAGATAATTTGTGGCAATTTTCTAAGAAATTTCAAATATGTTGCTCGGTAATCACCACCCACTTCATGAAAACAGTACTTGCTAATTATCACATAACTGACCACGAAATTTGGGGGTAATTGGAGGAAATTTGTGGTTAATTTCTAAGAAATTTCAAATATATATATTACTTGGTAATTACCACATACTTACCACAAAATTATAAGACCTGGAAATTGTGGCATTATCTTGCTTTTTAAGTGTTGATGTTTAATAGATTTATACAACATTATGTTGTCATTTTTATCTCATTTTAAGTTTTAGTTTCCGTGTTCATCACATGGTTCTGCCAGACGAAACAATGTTGAATGAGGTGCAGTTACTGACATTTCTGACTATAGATTAAATTTTTCCGTCCTGGTTTTCATCGGCCTGTTTGTGATCAAATTGCCTTATTGGCTACTAAAATGCAGATGAAAGGTTTGGATATTAATGGGGTTAGTAAATGACGTGGTTGTGGACTGGTGTACAGACTGTGGTTCCCAGTGTTTTAGGTTGTGTCAGAGACATTTTCTGATACCTGAACAAGCCCAGTGTGAGTGATAGCAATGTTGGTCGATCGGCTCGTCCACGACTTTGTTCCAGACAGAAATATCTCAACAAAAGAAGTTTCTAACCTCAATGAGACTAATTCTTTATTGTTAAATAACAGTTGAATGAAACAGAAAGAACTGTCTGCATTTGAAAAATAGTAAAAGTCGTCATGGGTCAAATCTTAGTCAGACTATATTTACGTAAAAAAAACCAGCACATATTCTGAGTTTTCAGCCTGTAGAACCCCGTCATATTTGAATATGATATTCCACCGCAGTGTGCTGTATTTCTAACTTTGGCCACTGTTTGAATTTATTTTTAAACAATGACTGCCTCAATCGACTTGTGTGTGGAGCAATAACATTACGTAATCACAACCAAATGACTCCGCTCGCACATCAGGCTCTCAGCAAGCTCCAAAAAAAGCATCTCTCCGTCAGATCGCTCCACGCCGGATGGAGGAGGAGGAGGAGGAGGAAGTGTTTCAGTAGGTGAAGTTCTCCTTTGCTGTCAGTTTGATAAGGCCAGCATAATGTGACCGCTTGTTAATAGAACAAACCTTGTTGACTGCGCAGCTCCCTTGGCGCGCTATCAAAACTCCGCCGCTGGATGCTGCTGCTGTTAAGTGTCCTTCAGCGCCGCTCTCCATTTTTCAAAGTGCATACAGCAGATAACAGCAGCATCAGTGTGTGGGAGAGGCCGGTTGGGAATCAGCTCCTGATGTGGGGGAGCAGCCTGACTCGTACTGTAGCTACAGTAGATCAGAGAGCACAACAGCCGTCACAGTGCTGTGTCTGTGTGTGTGTCCTTGAGTGATTGTTTATTTTCATGCATTTGTATACACGTGTGTGTGTGTGTGTTATGCGCCATGCTATGTGTGTGTAAGCTGAAGTGTGTGCACGTGCATTAATGTAGGTGTCAGTCTGTGTCTGTGTAGGTGTTCTCACATGATTTTGCCCAAACGAGTTGTAGTGATTTGCTATCATGACCACTGGAGGTTATTAAACATGTTTTTTGAGCTGCAGACTAAATAATATTTCTGTGCTGTGATGTAACGCATCAGTGTGATGTGTGGTGTTTGTAAAAAATCTGCATTTAATGGGTTGAAAATGGCTCAAAAACACTACTTACTGTTTTTAATCATCCTGAATTTTGCGAGGCCAACGCTGAGTCAAGTTGACCATTCTGGACTGCTCGACAATATGTATTGTTTTACTATTATCATTTTTGTACTGTGCTGTTGATGTTAATTGTTCACATTTTTATACTGTTATTTGTGTTTGATTAATTATGAGTATATGAGCAGGCTTGTATTAGGAAAGTGCACCTCCTACTGTCACAATCGAGAAGTCAGGTAAAAAAAAAAAGGTCGGCAGCAGTGAAGGAAGCAGGCTGCCTACAGCTAGTCTGGATCAATACGGCTCTTTTGACAGTTAATTTTGATTTTTCTGGATGACCTTTCTTTGTGGAATATAGTTTTTTTGGACACTTCTGTGGATCCTAAGTTTTGTTCAGGATTTTCTTTTGCTGTGTAAAAGGAGGATTGTTTGTCTGCCTGGAGAGAAAAGTAAAAAAGTCAACTATTCTTCTGACTCAGTGTGGATTTGTAAGTAAGCAACCCTTCAGTGTGAGATGGATGCATGGTGAAATATTACAAAAAACAGAACGCATCAAGGCAAAAAACAAACTGGATAGGCAACCAAGTGTCTCAAGTTGAACTGAAAGAATTTGCCATCACAGTACTTTGAAAACTGTGCTGCCAAAATCAGTGTGACTCTCTTGCTGGAACCTCGGAACAATAATTCCCAGTGAGTTGTCTCCATATATATATTTTGATAAAGATGTAGGTTCTTTTTCCTTTATTTTCCCCTTTTGCAACCAAACTGAACCGAACTGTTTGTTTTGTAAAAAATACTGAATTGAACTGGTCAGAGGGGTTTTCCATCAGCGTGGATAAAGGAAAAGCCGGGTTTATTTTGATAAGTCTGGATAATTGAAGTGAGAGATCCGTTCCATGATTATGGCTTAAAGGAAACCCTGCTCAATAACCATAGTGAATTACAGGCGGGCAGAAACAGAATGTAAAATATACAGTTCCATCAAGTGTCTTTTCACTTCTGTCCATATAAAAACACAAGTTCAGACGGTTTTTTCTATGTGATCAAGCATGAATTTACACGTTTAATTTAGTTCCAAGACCATATTAGCTAAAAAAAAAAAAGTTAAGAGAATCACGTCTTACAACTTTTACCATCTTCAAAGGCCAACAGATTATTTGACACGGAGTGAACCTGTTTATTTAAAAGCTTAACATTTATAATTTAAGAGAAAAGCATGCCAAAGTCTTAAAGTTATTTATTCATTCACTCATTTGTTCAATCTGTGAAGACAAAAAACATTGACGTCCAAACCATGACCTTCTCAAATGGACATCCTATGAATAAGAAAATGTTTTCAGTGTTAGTAATATGAATATCAATACTGAACAATTACTGATATTAATTAACAAATACAAATAAAATAAGTACTGTGTATCTTTTCAAAAATAATTGTTGTGGCTTTTTACCTTTTTTGCTGTTGGAATCAAACCCATGTGGCTGTTGAGGCTATAATCACATTCACTGTGTTTGTGGTTTCTTGCCAAGATACCTCCTTTGTTTTGTTAATTGAATAGAATAGAATAGAATAGAATAGAATAGAAATACTTTATTAATCCCCAAGGGGAAATTCATTTGTCTGTAGTAGTCTCATCTATTAGTATAAAATAAAATAAAATAAAATAAAATTGTGGTAATATTGGCCTTTTTTTCATGATGAACCCTTTATATTCTTTTTATAGTTTGATCTTCAGGGTTTGTTCTGTAGCTGAGAAGAAAACTTGTCTTGTTTTCTCTTCTTTGTGTGACATCTTTATCCTCTTTTCAACAATCAGCTGTTCTGGGCTGCCTCTGTTCTCCGTGCACGCTCACAATGCAGCTTGTTTTAGCCTGCCTTGAGTTAGCGTTGACTAGACGAGGCTACATTGTCTGTCTGAGTGGAACAGCTTAAGCCTTGAGTGGAACCTGAAGTTAATTCTGGCCAGGCTTTTTCACTTAAACGCAGACTTAGTTATCACCCTTGATGGAACACCCCCCCTGTGAATGTTAGTTTTGGGGATTTATTGAAGCAGAAAATTGCTCTCGGGGTTTTCTGGGAGAGATTGTTTTCTCTGTTTTGTGTGTTTTTTGCTGCACTTGAACATGAATTCACTTAACTGAAATGAGAGTTATGTGGTGAGTTTTATTGTTTGTGGGCCTATACTGTTTGCTTTGCTTTTGACTGTGTGCTCTACAGGGTACAAGATATGTTGGGTTGAGTGTTGGGTTTTAATTTGCTCCACTTTGGTCCTGTGTGCAACAAGTCAACTTAAAAATATTGGATCACAACCTGATGAAAGTATGACCTGACTGGAAAGCCCCGACCTAACTGGCATCCCAAGCAATCAGTCTTCAGAAGGGATTCAGACCCACAATCCCTGGCAACCATTAGTAAGATGCATCCGTTCACCTCAATGTCACTTTGATTTAACCAAAACAAATAACTGAAGGCAACTGATTTAACAGATTTTAAAATATAAGTCCACTGAAAAATAAGAACTCAACAGACCAAACAGAATGAGATATGAAGGGAACTTATATACTGGCTGATAAAACCAAGAAACACACACAGGGAAGGACAACTCAACACAAAGAAACACTGACCCCCCAACCCCCACCCCCCACCCCCCACCCCCCGCCACTGTCAGAACTCTTCGTATGGTCCTTGGTTTTGACCTCTGCATAAAATCAGGCTCCGCCCTCAGGCCCGTGTTTTGTCAGACCAGGAAGAAGAAGAACTCAGCAGCAGGTAACTCCGAAACCAAGAGACATGAATTCATGTAAGTGACTTAAAGCACTGACAGCAAACATGTCAACTAAATGTGAGCACTTCATCTAGAAAACAGTCGTTGTCAAAGGTGCTTACGAGCAAATTCTAAACCAAACAAACTGATGTTTTAAGTGACTACAAATGAAAGAAACTGAACATGTGGTCATGATGTGGGTGAGCGTGTGACCTCTCAAACCAGGGATCCTCAACTGGCAGCCTGTGGGTCACATTCAGTTTCTGATCTGACCACTGATGAAAGTATTAACAATATTTCTATATTTCCAGGATTATGAACTGGTAAAATAAATTAAAAAAAAGCTTTGTTAAGTTACTGCTGACACAAAGTGATTATTTCCTACTGCTGCTGCTTCGCATTAAAAGCATTTGACTGTCAAAATAAGAGCTGACGTTTGTTTTGAAGCAGTCACAGGAAATGCAGTGCGCGTTTTCAGTTTTCAGTGACTGTTTTTGGGAATTTTGACAGCTGATCAGTTTGAAATATTGCAGGGAGTGATGGAACAAACAGGAGCAGCCGCAGTGACGAGGAGCTGCAGGCTGCACAAAACTTCTCAGCCAGGTAACAAACTCCTTTCACTGTGCCCTGCTGTTCAGTGTGCCATTAAATCAGGTCATGGTTGCTCACAGACTGATGGAAAAAAGAATTATTGCCCAACTTCTTTATGAAAAACACCCCCAGAATTTTGTGACCAGTAGTATTAAATTAATTTGTAACTACAGGTGTCACATGCACAATAACGTTCAACTATAATAACATCAAAACCAGTTAGAGTTGACTAATATTTCCTGCCAATTAGATTTCTGGAATTACAGATTTTAACCGTCACTCCTCAGTGAACTGCAACAGAAATAATTTAGTTATCAGTTTGGATTTCTCTTTTTTTTCATGTCTCTTCATATGGACATAAAAATAAATAATTCCTTTATACAGATGTGGTTGAAAATCACTGTTGTGAACATTCTTTAAATGTTACAAAAGCATTTACTACTAAATGCAGCTGCAGTTATTAAATGCAGCAACATATCTGATTTAATCTGTTAACTGTCTGTCAGGTTAATTTAGTTAATGAGTTAAGGTATTAATTCAGTGAAATTAAAGGGATAGTTCACCCAAAAATGAAAATTCAGTTATTATCTAGTCACCCTCATGCCTATTGAAGGTCAGGTTTAGTTTTTTAGTCCACAAAACACTGCTGGAGTTTTCAAACGGAATAAAAACATAAAATGCCTCCATGCTGCTCTGCTCGTCTGGTGTAATCCAAGTCTCCTAAAAGCCCTAAAATGCCATGCTGACTAAAAAAAAAGCATCAGCATGAGGGACAGTAGATAATGACTGAATTTTCATTTACTGGTGAACTATCCCTTTATGCAAGCTGCTGCTCACTCAATAGTCGCTCTCTCTTTCTCTTTTTCTCTCCGCTCTCTGTCACTCTCACACCTAAATGTGCTCCCAAGTATCGAAATTTGGCGCCTATTATTTAACCTGAATCAGTACTCGGTAGTACCAACGCTTGGTTACGTGGTGACCTTAATCAATAGAAACGACTCTGCTAATAGACGACAACAATCAGACCAACAACTTACAAGATTACAGAGAAATACATTAAGAATATGTTCATATATTATATGCAGATGCACTCATACCTGCATGCATCCTTGTTTGTTTGTTCATCTGTACATATATGTACGCGTGCACAAGTATGTGCAAGATTGTGTTTGTTAGAGAGAGAGAGAGAGGGCGAGCGAGAGGGTGAGAGAGAGAGAGAGGAATCAGGTGCAGTAACTGTGATAGATGAACAAATAAATGAAAGCTGCTGGCACGGGAGATTTGAGGTGACAGTCAATTTAAGTCAATATACGTCCTACACACACACACACACACACACACACACACACACATGCACGCACGCATTCACACAAACTCAGCGGAAGATAAAACAAACACATGGCAAACGACTATAGCACATGTATGTTTATAGTGACACACATGCACAGTTACATAACCTCAGTTTACCTCTACATGTGAGAGTCAATGTGCTCAGTGTCAGACGTTCACATCTATCATCTGTCAGAGCGTGTTACTCCGCACACTGTTCTCTGTGTGCTCCTCTACAATACATGCTCTGCTTCTCTACACACACACCTTATTATGTGGAGCTAATGCACCATGGGATACATCGCTGTATGACTC
>JAJHUR010109234.1:1518-14793 GCA_027495735.1 Lutjanus campechanus | reverse complement strand
ATAAATACAACAAAAAACATGCAAAGACACAGTCAATGTTTATGTGACAGATATGTTAACTAATAAATGAAGATTATGTTCCAACAGAATTTTCATGTTGGTGGCGGCTCATCTTTGTGTCTGTGGGTTTAACAACACTCATAATAACTGTGGTGGCCGTGAACATATGGATCAGAACTAAAGGTGAGAACATTCACAGATGAATCCAGACCTTCATGCACAAGAAGAATTTGATAAACCAAGATTTAAACTGTGGAGACTGAAGTAGCCTCTTTCTTTGTCTTTTCAGGGAACAAAACCCAGACGGATGACAATGCTGTAAGTTTCTGTGTTTGTAGTATTTCACTAAACTGTACTGACTGTGTTGTGTTGAATAAGTTTCTGCTGCAACAAAGCTGATGAATTTGTTCAGTTTTATCTCAGAATCTCGAGTGTGTTGTGTTGTTTCCACAGGTGCATTATCACGTGGATGAAGATGATCAAACAGTGAACTATGAAAATGATGGAGACCCTTCTGCTTCTGTCAGACTCCACTGATCAACAACTTCAACTTCAACATCAACTCACAAAAAAGGAGTTTGTAGTAAGTGTTAATTAACAGGTAACAAGGCCGTTATGAGACACAATATGTTAATAAGACAATATAAGTGTTAATAACAGCATAATAAACATGTTTATTGTTACATTATCAGACATTTATAAGCAGCAACTTATTGTTTACAGACTGCTTAAGAGTGTTAATAAAAACCTTATGAGTCTCTAGTTGTTTCTAATCTAACTAACATTTGTTTAGTTTAACCTATTATGTCATTGTCAAACTTTCTACATGCTTCATTATGCATTTATTAACAGTTAATTATGTATTTTGGAGGTACTGGATCTTAAGTGTGAACAGTGCTTATTAAGGTTAATTCATCCCACTTTGTAAACATGTTTTTTTTATCATTGCTATTTTCAGGCCTTTCTCCTCTGCTGTATTATGAAGTAATAAACAATATAAGAAACTCATGAGGCTTTTATTAACAGCCTATAAAGTGTTAACAAGTGTCTTATAAGACTGCTTCTAAATGTCTTATAAACATGTCTATTATGCTATTATTGACACTTATCTTTTTACTTATTACTTAACATTTTATTAGTGCATAATTACCTATTAACTAACACTTATTACAAGTAAGTGTCACTGAAATTTAATCCTTGCAACATCATTTTGAATATCTTTTTCTTCAAAGTCTAAATTGTCTTCCAGCTTAACTATTTAGATTTTACTGATCACTGTTTAAGATGTGGCTTTGCCTGAGTTTTTAAATATGTTTTTGTATATTTTTTAGTGTGAAATCAGCTGTCTCTTTATTATAAGTGAGAATGATATATTCTGTAATTTAAAAAGTGCTTAGCAGCCGCTCATAGATCAGGCCTCAGTCACCAACAGTGTTTACGTGATTAAACCGCGCGTACAAATGTTTTACACACAAATCTGGGATTCATCAATATTTTCTTACCTGAGTTTCAGATGCTGCAAACAAATTTAGCACAGCTTCAAAACATGCATACACACACACTGAAGGTCTGGCTGTTTTAGAACATTAAAATGGCTTTAATAAAAGTGTTCGAAGTGTTTTTGTGGTTAACTTATCTTGTATTATTCTGCTGTTTCACTTCAATTTTATTTTATTTCATTCTTGTTTTTACTGTTTTATCATAAATGTCATAATTATCTGTTTTTATCTCAAGCACTTTGTGTTGCTTTGTACTGAATTGTGCTTCTTATTGTTGTTGTTAACGCAGCGTACTCATTAACTACACAAGATCAGGCAATTGTAAATATCATGTCACAGTTATGAAATAAAGTCTTTGCTGGATGTCATCACTTTCAAACTCATTTTTTATTCCACTTCTGGATGTTTGTTCAACACCTGCAGTGAATCTTTCATCTCTAGCTAAACCTAACCCACATCTTTTTATGTGGATGTGTCTTAATAGAAGCTTTATATATCGTAGTACTGAACGGTTATAATGCTCTATTCAGTCCACAAAAGTCACATTTTCCTTACTGTCCATCAACATACACTGATCAGGCCTCAGGGAGTGGCCCCAAAAACTTCCACACATGAAATTAGTTTTCCACACGTGTTCAGAGAGCACGATGTGTTAATAAACTGTTCCTGAGAGTCTTATCTGTTCGTTAGAGGGTAAAACCTCCACAACTCTGTCACTGTTGAGCCCGCATTTACGTCAAAACACTTCCCCTTCATTTCTCAGAAAACAAAAAACAAAAAACAAAACAATGGTGCAAAGAGGAACCAACCGTTCTAAAACAACTAGCCAGTACCAACATGTTACACCATCAGCCTCTGGTAGATGAGGAGTTTGACTCACTTTTGCATTTATGTGTCGTGTGAAACATCACCAACTCTTCAGTCATCCTCTGTGTCTTTGAAGGACGTCATAAACATCATTACCACCAATATTATGCAAAATCAGAGCAATGAATGAGTGAAAACTAAAAATCCTCATCAGCTCGTATGAGTTTCTTAATGTTTGATGCAGCAAAGTAAGATGGTGAGATTCTGCTTTGTGTGTTTTCCATGAACTTGTCCGGTGTCCTGAAACTTCTGTTTTACTGAGAATGAGGATCAAGCACTTGACTGGTGGATGGTCAATAACAGATTTTGCAGGACGAGGAATATGTCCTGGACATAAAGAATAACTATAGAGTATTTCAATGATTTCTTGCTCTGCTTCTATATAACCAGGGGTTATGATAGATGAGCATTTCTGTCACCTAATCCCATGTTCTGGCCCACAAAGTAACAGCTACAGGCTGGGGTGGTGATGACACAGCAACATGAGGGTGGGAGTCACAAGCTTGCCTGCAATGCATCCTGGTACAGTAGGCACTCCAGATTCATTACAGATTTATCTTATACTTTGTCCTGTTATTTTCTAAAATTAATTATCTGTATATATGTGCTGTTGTGTAACATGGGTAACACCTGTGCTGTGTAATGATGAATGACCTTTTTCTGTCATCACTGATTCCGCAAATGAAAGAATAAAAAAAAAAAGATTCAAGTCAGTATGAGGAAGTGACACTTTGCTCATAAGAGGAAGTAAACGCTGTGGCACTGTTAAAGAAGCACTAGTTCAGAGAGTTTCAACAGTTCAGGGCGTGAGAACAAGAGAAGCACGATGGATCAAAGCAAATGGATTAAAATGTCTTTATTTGTGATACTGGAGCTTCTGTTTACAGGTAAGAACACAAACATGTACATGACTAAAAGAGATGTTACAACATTGAAAATAGTGTTTAAGTAACATTAATTTAAGTAAGAAAGGGAAGTTTGCTATTGTTTGTAGTATGTAATTTTATCCTCATACATAACTATATTAACTATATAACTATATATTATATTTGTCTCTCATCTTCAACAGCAGTAACTGGACAAAGTTCCTCCTCCGTCATTGTCAGAGTTGGAGATGAAGTGACTCTGCCTTGTGAAAATGTGATCAAGAATCAGGACAAATGTGACAGTACTTCTTGGGTTGCCAGTCGTCATAGAGGGGCATCAGGAACTGAGCTGGTTAATCTTGGGCAGATTAGAAGTGGACTTTACAGAGAAAAATCAGACCGACTGAATATGACAGCAAAATGTTCACTGGTGATAAAAAATGTCACAGGTGACGATGTTGGTCGTTACAGCTGCAGACAGTTTAAATCAGGACAACAACAAGGTCAAGATGCTGAGGTTTATCTGTCTGTTATTGACAGTGAGTATTTACATCTTAATGTTTTCAATTCAAACTATCTTATGAGAATAATTAAGGTCACAGTAATGAATTAATTTTACTCTTGTGTTTCTCTCACAATGTCTCCATCTGCACCAGCTGAAAATCATCAGCCGAATAATGGGGTCATCTTATTCTGCAAAGTGTTGACATATGACAGGTGTGGATACACAGTGAAGTGGCTGTATGAGGGTAATAAGAGTGACATTGAGACATCAGCACATCCCTGTACAGCCAAAGCAGTGATTAAAACTCCTCATCTTTATCAGAAGTCAGTCTCTGATGAGTTACTCCAGTGTAACGTGACAGATGAAACAAGTGGACAAATGCTGCTGTGTCCTGTTAGTCCCCAGTCCTCATGTGAGAAAACAGGTACATTTGAATTTATTTGACGCATTTTTATTTAAAGATTACATGATTATTTCTCATTTAGTCTCTTCAGGAGGTAAACATGAGATATTTTATCACTATTTGTTGTTTTTTGATATTTCATGTCATATTCAACAAAATAAATAGGAAGCAGTTTAGGAAGGAGAAACAAGACGCCATCTACTGAGGATCCCAATCCAACAACACAAGGTACTGATGTGATGGCACATTTGTTTGTTTGTTTGTTTTTTGTTTTGTTTTTTGTCCCTATTTTTTAATCTCTCACATGTTTGGATTGGATAAAGTTTGGAATAGAAAAAATAATAGAAGAAAACACATTTTTTTGACAGGAATTCATAGGAGGCTGATGAAATTTCTCATGTATGTATGTAACATGTATGTTTTTTTTAAGTGATTGTTCACTCCAAAATACCACAAAATACATATTTGCTATTTATCCATCTATATTTGTTTTCATGTGACTGATTTGCCTTCTCTTGAATACAATGGAACTAGAGGGTACTTGGTTTGAGGTGCTCAAAGTGACAAAAACCACATTGCAGTGTCTCTTTCCAGAAATCATGACCCTGTTACTTAAGATAATCCCCAAACATTATAATGCCATCTAGTTTCATAATAATCGAGAGAAGGCAGACACTGATATCTCTAAACCTTGACAACTTGTACCAAAACAATCTAGATGGATAAATAACACTACAGGTAAGAGGAAAAAGGAAAAACAGGCTATGTGTATCTGGTTTGGGGTAAATTGTCTTTTTTTATCCTTAGAAATCTAATCATCTTATTGTATGCATCTTGATAATTTAGATTAGTTAAGGTTTAATTGCTCATATATACTATTAAAAGCATAAAAAGTGAGACACAACAAAGTTTTGTACCAACAGAAGCTGATTTTATTTTGCAAAGGACGTTTCAAAACTTTTTGAGCTGCACAATTTTAAACAGAACAGAAACTGTAGTTAAAATATCCTTACTGTTTTTATTCCTCCAGGTCTTCCACAGTGGTTGTGGTTCCTCATTGCGGCTGTGGGTTTAGCAGCACTCTTAATAATCCTTGTGGCTGTAATCAGATGCAAGAAAGCAAAAGGTGAGAGCATTCATAGAACAAGACGTTTGGATAAACTTGGATTTTTCACCATGGAAACTTACATTGACTCTTATATTGTCTTTTCAGGGAGCAAAACTCAGACGGATGAAAACATTGTGAGTTTAAACCTGAATTATCAAATGTTTTTACAGCGATGACTTAAGAAAACAGTGTTTGTGGTTCTTCACCATTACGTACAATAAGCAGTACATCCTGTATTGTATTGATGCTACTCGATTGCAACAGCAGTGGTCAGCAGGAATATTTGGTGTTTAGTTCAGTTATATGTTCTACAATAAGCATCCATTAATTTAAATGGAAAACTGTAATCAGAATGTGTTTTTTTCCAGGGGCAGAGTTTAAACCCTGCAGTGACTCAGTCTGCACCAGAAACCAGTCAGGACACGGTGAGATCGCAAACTACGCCCTGTAGAAACACACACTCACTGTGATGTGTATTCAGCATAAGTCACACAGTTACATTTTTTTCCTCTAAATGAGTCCAACTTCCCTCTGCATCAGAGAAAAAGAGAAGTGAATTTTGCAACAAATTGAGAATACACACAGTCCGCTGAGCAAGTCATTACTACTTGTTGTCCTCTCTGTGCAGGCTGACCCCGAAGACGGTGTTTCCTACGCCTCCGTCAGCTACATCAAGAAGACCAACAGTAAAGCCCGGGTAAGCTCTCTGATTGGTTGGTACTGAGGAAACAAGACTGCCCACACTACGACCCAAATTCCAAAAACGCTGGGATGTTGTGTAAAATGTAAATTAAAACAGAATACAACGATTTGCAAATCACGAGTATGACTATGAGGCAAAGACAAGATATTTAATGTTCATACTGATAAAATTCTAACGTTTAAAAGATAAAAATGGTTAATTGATAACAGGTGACGGTATCATGATTGAGTATTAAAGGGGCATCCTCAAAAGGCTCAGTCGTTCACAAGCACAGATGAGGTGAGGTTCAACACTTATATGTCTCTCAACACAAAACTGCAGGGAATTCAGGGATTTCACCAGCTACAATCCATAATATTATTAAAAGATTCAGAAAAATAACAAAAGTTGAATGCCCATGACCTTTGACCCCGCAGGCAGGTTTGGAGCAACATATGCTGCCATCCAGACGTCTTTTTAAGCAATGTCCCTGCTTATTTCAGCTGTTAGAGCAGAGTTCAGGTAAAATGTGTGGTGCATCCTGAAGCACAAAATACGACAACAAAGATCCCAGACAGCCAGAGCACCTAAAGTCGTATATCAAACAAGAATAAGAAAGAATCGAACTTTTAACAATTAGTGTCCTCAGTTCCCAAAGTGAGGTGTCACAGTGGTAAACATACCAATATCCCAACTTAAATCATCTGAACATTAAATATCTTGTCTTTTTACTGTTGTTTTACAAGTTTTACACAGCATCAACTCAGTGTGGCAAAAAAAAGATTTAGTATCCTAACACATAGTGTGTCAAATGCATGTATACCTAAAAATACCAGGATGTCCTACTGCATGTGGTTTCATTTTGCAATATGCAAGCCAGCATGTGTTTCTCGCTATTTTAACCTACAGTCCTACATGCAGCTGAAGAGAACACAGACAGCTCAGAAAAGAAAGTACGCATGTTTGAACACAGTGTTGCTTCCTCCAGCTTGGTAGCACAGAACTGCAGTAAGGAGCGCAGTGGTTTACTCTTAGCTTGGCTCATCACTTAGCTGGTAACTAGCTTTAGCAGCGTTGATCACACTGCAGAGACAGACAAGGAGGAGGCGTTTCAGTGTTGCTCACAAAACAGGGGCTTTATTTTCATCTTTAGCAACAAACACAGTTCACGGCTGTAACCCTGTGCTGAGTTTATCTGGACAGTTTTTATGCTAACCATCACTCATTGTTTGTAGCATGTAAGTTAGCATGTACTTTTCACTTCCTCACATGAGTGCATGCTCACAGACAGAGACCTGCTTCCTGCAACAACACTGTTAATTACACCAGGGTTTCACATATGGCCACAACCTTAAAGAGGAAGACTGGGCCGGCAACAGCAGCGTGAGAAACTACAGCCATGTTAGTGGCTCTGTGAGGCTACACAGTGGTGTTTTGAACTAAATGCATTATGCAGCATGCTAACCACAGCTATGATGCTAGTGGCTCAGAATGCTAACATGCAGATGCCAAGAAGGTGTAATCTTTACTATGATCACTCTCTTAGTTCAGTATTTTAGCAATCTAACATTAGCTTTTTAGCACTAAACAAAAATTGCTGAGGCTAATAGCAATGTCATTCTTTTTTTTCTTTTTTTTGGGGGGGGGGGTGCAACTGGGCAAAAAATCCACAATAACCTTTCAGCATACCGTAATTCTTCTGGTTCTGGTTCTGCTTCTTCAAATTGGGTCCAGGGACCAACAGGGGTTTCTTGAGTGGGGTCTAGCGGGTCCCCCACAAAAGGAGGTACAGGGTTGGCCTTCATGACTGATTGTAATTTACAGTGATCCCAGCTTGATCATTGACTTGACTTTAAAAATTATTCACAGGAGATTCCATACGACAAAATCCTCATCGTCAAATGTATATTTTGGGGGTCTTTGACATAAAAACATTTGGGGACCACAGCTTGATAGACTGTCTGGTTGGTTAGATGGTGGTTTGTGGAGTGGCATTCCTAGGTTGGTTGGTTGCTCTTACACTGTTGGTATTAAAAGGTATTGAATTATGCTGCGTCTTGTCCTGTGTAATGTACCTGTCATACTGTTTCTATATTATTTTAAAGGCTTGTGGTAAAGACAACAACGACGAAGGTGATACAGTGACCTACAGCACCTTGAAAGTTTCCTCTTCTTCTGCTGGAGACTCTGCCGATCCCAGCGACCTCTACGCCACTGTCAGCAAGCCAAACAAAAACGAGGCCACGGAATAGCCGATCAGCCACAACTTCAAAAGCACCTGTGCACGTCCGCCTCGTTCCACCAAAACAGCTCCAACCCATCAAGGACTCTACAAGACTTCCGAAGGTGTCCTGAAGCATCTGGCACCAAGACCGGAGCAGCAGATCCTTTATTAAATCCTGTAAGTTTTTCGTTAAGGCCTCCATGGATCAGACTTGTTGTTCCAGCACATCCCACAGATGATCGATTGGAATTTGGAGGCCAAGTCAACACCTTGAACTCTTTGTCACGTCCCTCAAACCATTCCTGAACAATTTTTGCAGTGTGGCAGGGCGCATTATCCGGCTGAAAGAGGTCACTGCCATCTCTGCCATGAAGGGTTGGTCTGCAACAATGTTTAGCTGCGTGGTATGTGTCAAAGTATCATTCACTTCAATGATAGAACCCAATGCTTTCCAGCAGAACATTGCCCAAAAAGTAAAGTGCCAAGGGACTGTACATTTCCATTTCCTTTGTCTGAATTTAAATGAGTAAAACAATGCATCCTTTTATTTTTTCTCCACTTTATTAGTTTTCACAGTTGGCTGAGAAACATGGACAAGAGTAAAGTTAAAAACAAACCACCTTTGTAAACCTAAATTAGCAGTAGCTTGCTGTTTTAATGAACACGATATTGCTTTTAACATATTTTTCATTCAGTTTGTCTCTCCTGAATTCCCTCTGCTTAAAAAGCCTGAGTTAAAATGTTTTAAAATGATAGAAGTCTCTGAGCTTAACAACAAAGATAACCAACAGACTAATTCTATTAGCCTGCTAATAGAATTATGATCTCCTAATAGACAATGTGAACACGCATAAACTTAGAATGTAAGCAGCTTATTTAAATAAAATCATGATGATATACTTGTTTAATATTTATTAATAAGAAAAGTGCCAGGTTGAGGTCGTTAAAGAGACAGTTCAACACTAAATCAAAAACATGTATTTTTCCCTGACCTCTAGTGCTTTTTTAGCATCTAGATTTTTGTGGCGTGACTTGCAGATTTTTTGAGATATCAGCTGTAGAGATGTCTGCCTTCTCTGCAATAAAATTGGGACTGAATGTCAGAAGTCATGTGGTGCTCAAAGTGCCAAGTGTCTCTTTCCAAAACTCATGACCTTGTTGTGAGCAGTTTCGTGTAGGAAGTGATTTCTTTCTGCAGCAGAATCTGCCGGAACTAGTTTCTTTGTAACAGAAAGAACACTGGAGAGACACTGGTTCAAATTTTTTTTCAGATGTATTATTTTGATGCTTGGAGTGACACATGACTTGTGCAATTCAGTCCCATTACATTGAAGAGAATGCAGACGTCTCTACAGCCTATATCTCTGAAACTCAGCAGCTCACATCAAAACCATCTAGATGAATAAACAGAACTACAGGCCAAAATATGTATTTTTGATTGTCCCTTTAAAGCTTTGGCCCATGGACCACAAATTAAATAAGCCTGGCCTATGCAGTCAAAATTCTGGAGAATATATTAAATAATAATATATAATATTTATTTATGCTTTTGGATTAATAGCTTTGTTGTTGATACATGGGAAACAGACAAAAACTTGCATCTTTGTAGCATGTGGATGTAATTTCAGCTCTTTCATGAGCGTGTGACCATGTTTTTCTCTCTATTTTTGTGGAATTGGACCTATTTTTCCAGAGGGTGGCTAAGGCAGGCTAACTATTAGCACCAAAGATAATGACAGTCATATGGCCGGTTTAAATAAATAAGAAAATGTGTGCAATATAAATACATTTCCCTTTGTCAGGTACTTTATTTATGTCTGTATGAACTTAAGGTGCTCAGTGACCTTGTGGTGCCTTTCAACATTTCTGGTTCATCCTTGCATGAAACATCTGTTGCACACATGTGGGACTCCTTACCCACAGAGTTTAAATGTATAGTTTGAATTTTTTGAGGTGGGGTTGTATGAGGTAGGCCAGTAGATAACAGAACACTGCAGGAATCCTAACTAACCCTTGAAAACAGAAGTCACATGATAATGCAGACAAACTAACCGATCGAGGCAGCGCGAGACCTGCAACTCCTGTGTTCTGCAAAGCAAAATAGCTGTTTTTGCTAAAGGAGTCTGATTACTTTGAAGAGAGCAACGTTTGGCTTTTATTTCTGTGATTTTCTGTCAAAAAAAAAGGCTGTCTGACAACAAGGTAAAGCAATGAAATATTTGCAATATAGTGTACACTTCCAAAGATTTCTTAGCTTTATACGTGTCAACCTCCATCTACTGTGGTAATTCACTGACTATGGATAAATACTTCATACAACCCCCCTCAAAAAACGTGAACTATCCCTTTAAGTTAAGGATCAGTCATAAAGTCATGAATGATCTGGTGTCTAATATTGAGCTTTTATTGTGTCATTGTTTGTGTTTTGTTTGCATTTTCTGTTATCTGAAATAAATAAATGTGCTCATAGTTAGACTTTTTTTGTCATTTTTGTGAACGAGTATATTTTAACATAGTTTCTCCTGCTGTAAAGTTAATGCCACCTGCATCGGGTCTTGCGCAATGAAGCAATGAAGGAAAAGAGAAGTTGACACGTTCTGCTTGAAAGAAAACAGCAAGTGACCTGAGAGCAAAACGAATGTAACTATCAGGAAGTGACACCTCACTAATGGCAGGAAGTAGATACTATACTTCTCTTTAGGAAGACTCTGACACTCGTGAGAGAGAGAGAGAGAGAGAGCATGAGAACAAGAGATACACAAAAGCACGATGGCTGAATTCGGATGGATTAAAATGTCTTTTTTACTGATACCAGTGCTTCACATTGCAGGTAAGGCTACATATAAGACCTATCAGACACAGAGCAGAATCAGAAACATTGCAAAAGTTTAAAGTTAAACTCAGGCAGCCAACATGACTCAGAAGTGGGAAGTAATTTTCTGACAACTTTCTACTTTTACTCGTTACATTTTAAAACTAATATCTGTACTTTCGAGTACTTTCATTTTCAGAGCATGTTCATTACTTAAGTTTTAATGAACTGAGGGAAATGTTTCATTATTTTTATGTTGCATCATTGTACGCTGCATCAACCTAAAAGGACGTAACAATAACATATAGATAAGACAGTTCCTCGGTGTTTGCATCAGTGCATATCGCAGACATTATATATGACATCACAAGACAAAAAAGGCATTATAGGACAAATCCAAAAAAAACCTGATGAAAATGACTTAACAAGACAAAAAAGGACCCAACAGTGAAAAATCAGAAAAAACAATCTAAAAGACATCATGAGATGAAAACATTAGTGCCTACAGCCCACAACAGAGGGAAGAGGACACAAACAACATGAAAGACATAAGACAAAAACAACGTAACAAGACAAAAAATATATAAAAGGACCTAAAGAGACAAAAACAACCTAAAAAACATAACAAGAACAACGTAACAAGACATAAACAAAGTAAAAGGACATAATAAGACAAAAAATGACCTAAAAGATGTAATAAGACAAAAATGACCAAAAACGTAACAAAACAAAAAACAAAGTAACAAAATAAAAAGAGAATAACAAGATGCAACAAGACAAAAATGAAGACAAAATATAAGACAAAAATACATAGCGAGACAAAAAAGATGTAACAAGATGAGACAGACAGAGAGGGGACCGTGGAGAAAAGATGAGGTTCAGTTAGTTTTGCACAGAATTAGCTAGTACACGTTTAATGTAAAATATTTCATATTTTTGTATGTCTGTGGTGTATTATAGTATAGTCTTTTAATGCATCTATTTGTATTTAGTTTCTTTGTTGATATTTGTGTTATTTCTTTCTATTGATATATATTTGTGTCTTATATATTTGAGTAGGGGAGACCGGGGATGGTTGTAACAAAGGGATAGTTGTAACACTCTCAGTTTGGCCAATTAGAAAATAGCTGTGGTGATGTCATCAATACAGTCCATGCCCACTTACAAATTGAGCTCACTGGTGAAGCCTCATGTCTCTGAGTTGAAAACTGTCTGTTCTGGAGCCAAAAAACGATTTTTCTGGTAAGAAAGTAAACATTTTCATCACAAATATTTTTTGCATAGTGTCCATTGTGTTGTAGATACAATTGTTTCACTTACATAAGCTCAAGTAGTAGTTCCTCTAGTTTAATTTGATGTGTTGCATTAGTGCTAGCTTTCAAGCTAAATGCTAAAAACAGTTAGCTTTTTAATGGCTGCCTGGCATGGGGAGGGTTGTAACAGTAAAAGTGTTACAACTGCATTGTGTGCTTGGAGCACTTTGACAACTCACGGCCAAGGGAAGTGTGGATCAGATCTCAGCATTGTAGATTTTGGGCCCATGAAGCCTGCAGCCCAGGCAAGGACAACTACATTTGCCACAACTGCCTATCTAATTTAACATAATGTATTATGCCTTAGGCAGTTTGCTTAGTTAATAGTTAATTACTAAGTACTTCTGCACCTTAAAAACACACTGTTCAAAAGTATTTTGTTTATTGTTCAATAGACAGTTCAACTGGTCAAATACCTTTTAGTACTTACTAAGTACTTAGTGCAGCTTTGCACCACACTGTTCAAAAGTGTTTTGTTGATTGTTCCACAGATCTCCAAGTGTTCAAATGCTTTCTCACATTAACCTGTTTCAGGCTACAAAACACACACATCAGTTTATACTTTATTATTCTTTATTTTATTTATTTTATGTTATATATATTTATTTATTTTATTGTATTTATTTTAGTGCTGTCAATCGATTAAAATATTTAATCGCGATTAATCTCATGAATGTCATAGTTAACTCGTGGTTAATCGTACATTAATCGCACATTTTTATCTCTTATAAATGTCCCTTGAATTATCATTTTAATACTCTTATCAACATGGAAAAGTGGATAGGCTTGCTTTGTGCAAATGTTTTTTTATTGAAAACAACGTATAGTGTTATATTTCACACTACTTAATGCACTAGATTCATACTTTTCCAAATTACCTCTGTGTTAAATATTGTCAGAGATGCCGCATACGGACGGATTTACATCCATCAGCTGGCGGTAATGAAATGCGCTAAATGCATTTCAGACGCTAAAATCTCCCGAAGAATCCAATCC
>JAJHUR010109225.1:1757-16325 GCA_027495735.1 Lutjanus campechanus | reverse complement strand
TTCAGTGTCCCAGACAACAGGCCTGCCGTAAAACAGTGCGAGTATGACCCAGTATGTCATGAAGCTGTGGATGTTTTGTGATAATTGGGGCGTCTGGAGAAAAATATTTACCGGAGCTTATTCTTGTCACTCATTATATAATAATAATTTTTAAAAAACTATTGGCAATGAAAGTCAAATATTGGAGCAGATAGTAATTTATTTAAATGTCCTCCCACAATTATCCATATATCCGTATGTGAAAGGTATGTTGTAGATTTGTGCATATCGTTATCTATTTAAATAGTTTATTCTATTACTGTTTATTTGTATTTCTATTTATCAGTCACTCTCTTTCAGCTGTAACGAGTGAATTTCCCTAGTATGTGATCAATAAAGTTTATCTTATCTTATCTTATCTTATCTTAATTCTGAAAAAGAAGAACATTAGATTGCCCATTCTAAAGCTTTATTTCAACCTTAATTATTTGACAGAATAAAAAAAAGGTTAACTGGTTTTATTATAGTCGTTTTTTCCCCCTCTGTGCTCCCAGGTTGTGTCTCCCTAAATATTTCTTTGATTTCTGTTGTCTCTCATGAGGAGCCGGAGGTGTCAGTTAACGCCCCCTAGCGGCTCGAACCTCGTCCATTCGGAGGTGTTGTCAGCCTGCAGCAGCATCACCGGTGAACAACACCACACACAGAGACATCACACGGAGTCTGAATGTGCAGTTTTACTGCAGGCAGCAGTTCGATCCAGTCAGACATGCTGCTTGAGAGAGTTTGGCTTAAGGACCTCTCTGCCTTGTGGGGTCTAAAACCGAATCTGTAACCACAACCCTCACACTGAAATAAATTAACGATAACAATAATTGATTTGACAACTATACGAAGATTAATTTGGGTGTTAAATGCTTTGATGTTTCCTTTAAGAAATTACAAATTGAATACTCCCAAAAAAAAAGACACAGATGGAGATGCATTTGGCGATATGCCACACTGCTTTTCCACATATATACACCTTTAATCAAAATTATATAGCCTGCCCTGAACTTGACCTCTGGACGTCTCTCTCACAATCTCTCTAAACTGTTTCGATGTAAATATTAAATGAATCCTTGCTTTATAAATTAGGAGTCGAATTATGAGAAAAATCTAATGACAGAAATGATAAGGAACCCATTACAGAACATACAACTTCTATATTTATATATATATATTTTTTATTTCTATTATATTTTGTGTTTCGATCAGAGGAATAATCAACAGGAATAAAGCGCATTAATGTAACAAATACTAGTAAAACGAATTATATAATACAAAAATAATATTATACTGTATATTACTTTAATTGCTAGGCGTGTACTCATGATAATAATAGTAATAATAATAGCCCAATAATAATACTGAATGAAATGCCAGGGTGACATTGGAGGAGGCTTTTGCATCATCAGCACCTTCTTCGGTGTCTGAAAGTGAATTGAGGCGGAGAGAGAGGCTCCTTTCTCTTTCTCATGGGGATCAGATAAATATAGCGCCTATAACCCCCCTCACACACACACACACACACACACACACACACACACACACACACACACACACACACACACACACTCAGTGACACTGACACACACACTTGCCCGCGATCACCATTTGCTGTTTGTGTAAAAGTGATTAGCCAGACACAACTGCGAAACTGTTACCTTTATAGTAGCCAAGCCGCAGAATATAGATCCTGTAAGACGAGCCGAGCGGTGATGTAATGGTAAATTAAAAGGTGTCTAAACTGTGACCTCCAGTCAGGGATCATCATCAGGAAAAACAACCACATCCCTGAAGATCACGTCGCCATAAATATGGTTTTAAAAAAACAATTACACTGTTTAATTATTTACTCTTAAATGTCCGTGTATTTTACAACATTTAAAATATTATATCAGATTCATGTCAGCTTGAAAATTTGTTAAAAAGTCTCCAAATAATTACATATTTAACTGTTGCTGCCCTCAATGTCAGGACATGTCCCTTTTACATAATAATCCCTTTATTTAACATATTCTTTAAATTTAAAATCCATATTAATATATCATATTTTCCTTATTACTTTTTTAATACTCCGGGAAAAATTCTCATTTAATTTAAAAAGTATAATTCCAAAAACAATTGTTTAAAATCTGGAATAAAGTTGCAATAGATGTACAATGCAACACTGAAAGGGACTGACATGGTTGGCTGTTTAGCTGTTGCCCTAAAAGTATAATTCAGTTACCAATTTTACACGGTAAATGTAATTATAATTGTATTATTACAAATAAATAGAAAGAGAAATGTAATTTTAAAAATATTTGCTTGTAACATCGTGAAAATTCGGTGATACTAATAATTATTACGCCTGAAAAGGATAAAGGAAATATAAGCAAGACAGGACAAATTTTCTTTTATGTGATAAATATCTAAAATGTATTTTACAATACAAATCAAATTTAAATTTCGTTCGCTTTGATTTTTTATGACTGCATAGCGTGAGTGGTTATTTATATTTTAAAAAAGAATCATTTTCAAGAATATATTTCTCTTATCAAACAATTTAAGAATGTTAATAATGAAAATTGATTTTAATTCTTTCTTTAGATTTATTTACAAATAAATTCAGTTTACAACACAATATAGCTACATAGAATTACATATATTTGATCTTTTTTTTAATTATAAACAGACTATTTTTTCAGAGCTTTTTGTGTCTTGTATGAAAAGGAAGCAAAAAAAACGTGTCCAGTTGAGCTTCCAATACAAAAGAAACGTAAAATAATAATAATTATTATTATTATTATCACAGATTTCAAACATGAACAAAAGGAAAAAGACAGGTAAAAGTCAAACAGGTAAAATCATTCTTTTTTACAAATATTTACAAATATTACCTGTACAGAAATATCTCCTTTTTCTTTTTTTTCTCTGTGTTTTTCAACAGTCTTTACATGGCTACAGAGTCCAGTGTTGCCTATTGATTTGTGCTGCTCACACTTCCCTCGGTAATAATGTCTCTATATAAAAATAAGAGTTTATTTTCTCATGTTTTTAAGTCACTGTGAAGGCCATTTGGACACCGCCGCCGCCGTCGCTGAAGGTAAAACATGTCCAGAAATAATATTTGACGGTACGCTGAGGATGGGAGCGATAGCGGCTGAGGTCCGGGTCAGAGAGAGGGACTGCGCGCTCAGCAGGGCCGACTGAACGGTCACCGGAGGCCGCAGGAACGCCTGAGCAGCGCCCGGTGAGGACGAGGAGGCGCTGGACACCCCGATGATGTTTTCTATACTGAACGACGGCCTGTTTGACGGCTCCGATTTGATCATGGACGCCGTGCTCAGGCTGTTGAGCTGAAGTTGGAGACTCGGGCTGAGCTGCGAGTTGAACGCTTTTCTGTTTAGCTCGGCCGAGGGCAGGAGAGGGACGCCCGGGGGCAGCATGTGACCCACAGGGGGGATGTACGGGTACTGCAAAGCGGCGGGATGGGAATAGGCAGCCGGGTGGATCCCGTAGTGTCTCCCGTAGGGGCCCCCGAGGCTGTACGCGCCGAAACTTTGCATCATGAGCGCAGTCTGGTCCCTGAGCATGTCCGGCTGGACTCTCTTGAACCTTTTCCTCCTCCTGAGGAAGCTGCCGTTGTCGAACATGTCCTCTGAAGCGGGGTCCAGGGTCCAGTAGTTGCCCTTGCCGGGGTTGCCAGGCTCCCGGGGGATTTTTACGAAGCAGTCGTTCAGGGACAAGTTGTGGCGGATGGAGTTTTGCCACGCCGGGAACTTCTCCCGGTAGTAAGGGAAGCGGTTGCTGATGAACTCGCAGATCCCGCTGAGGGTGAGCTTCTTCTGCGGGCTTTGCAGGATGGCCATGGTGATGAGGGCGATGTAAGAGTAAGGCGGCTTCACCAGGCTGCTCTTGGGCTTCTGGATCGCGCCGCCCGACGCGGCGCTCTGGTCTTGACCCTCTCCTTTCCCGGTGCCCGTCTCTCCCTCCCCGGAGCTCTCGCAGCACGGGCTCCCTCCACCAGAACCGATCTCCTCCTCCTTCTCCACCTCGATCTCATCCTCCAGCTCGTCGTCGCCCGTTTCCCCTCGCAGGTCGTGCAGAATGCCTCCCCCGGGGCTGTCGCAGTCGCTGTCCACTACCCTCTCCATGCCCTCCTCGTCTCCCTCGCCCACCACGTCGATATCCACGTCCTCCGCGGTGAGCACAGTTTGGCCGGACATGTCGCTGGCTCTTTCGCTGCCTCCAGACAGGGTCATCTCACGGCTTACTCACACTTTTTGTTTAAAAAGTCTGCCGGAGCCAAAACAAGCGAGCGGCCGGGTGTGATGGGGTAGAGGTGGGAGCAGCGCGGTCAGTGCGCACACACGGCGGGATCTGCTGCTGGACTTCTTTCAACGTCTCCAAAAATCTAAACGCGGTTGATGCCAGTCGAGCCAAAGAGAAACTTCAACTTCTCCAAATATTTCTCCACTCGGTAGGTGAGTGAGCAGGCCTGCGGAAAGTCTTGCCTCGAAGTTGTTTGGAGATGTTTTGCGCTCCGCTGTCCCCTCTCGCTGCGTGTATTTCCTACAGGAGTGATATTTGGAGAAGCAAGTCGAGATGACACATGCTGCTTTTAAAGGCCGGAGCTTTTAAAAGGACTGTCTGATAGATTACTTTTCCCAGTATAAGATATACTATCAGTGCAGGACACGTGGTTCAGTGACGACAGACGCCCCCTTGCCTCTGCTCTCCTCCCTCCCTCCTTCCACCCTCCTCTCCTCTCTCTGTTAAACCATGCAAACTGGAGTTGTTTCATGGATTTGTCAACAATGGGACATCAGCAATGCTGCTTTCCGCTGATTTCTGTGTTCGTCCGTCATAGACCATTTAGCGGTGGCAGAGAGGAGGAGGAGGAGGGGGAGAGAAAATTGGCCTCTGCGTGATTGAAAGATCCGATGCGCATTAACGTGGCCGCGTAAAAACAATCCAAAACCTTTAACTTTTGCTAATGCAAACTCTGTTGAGAGCTGCAGAATGAAAACGACGACAGCTAAGTTCACTGAATCCTCATTTAAGTTATATGTTGATGTTTCTTTTTTGAAATTGTGCATGCGTGGATTTTTTTTCTAATTTAAACCAGTTTCCGTGCATGTTACCTTGTCAGTGCGTAAGAATTAAACTTTTTTTTTTACTTTGTTTATTTGCTGCTGAAGTGCATGCCTTGATATTTCCAGCTCTTTACAGCCCGCCGTGTAAACCCAAGCTGCGAATGCAAAAAGCATGAATTGAAGTCTATTTATTCCCGCAGGATTAGCCGAAGGTGGGAAGAATATTGAGCAGCAGTGGCAGCAGCAGCAGCACCGGCGACAATGAATGGAGAGGAGGGAGAATAAAGAATTTCCTTTAAGAGTTTGGAAGAGGTGCTAACGACCCCGATCATTGCATGATTTTACATTTGAAAAAAGTAGGAAATGCGGGCAGCGGGTGAATGCAAAGAGAGCGTTTATTCACAAGCATGAAGGTGAGCGCTGAAGGCTGGATGTCGGATCCAATACAGAGGGGTTTCCTCCGCAGTGTGAGAACATTTGGGGAGACTATAGTGAAAGAACAATGATATTTGTATTTCAGCTAAGCGTGTGTAGTAAATTAACAATATAGAAATTTAAATTCAGATATTATCCGATGTGCCACGAGCGATTTAAACCTTTAATTGATTTTATCGGAAGTCTTTTAGCAGGTTAATGGAAATATCTATAATCAACAGCAGCCAGTTATTCATGCCAAAGCCTTATTTAAATTAATCAAAACATATTAATACGTTAAAAATGAATAAATAACGATTATTTCTCAGCGTCAAACCCCCTTTTTCACAATTAAAACACCGCATGAGACAGAAGAGTACGTTTTAATTCAGAAATTATAATTTACATTATTATAATCAATGTTCTAATTAATGTTATTATATAATTATTAATATTAATATTGTTAAATTCAAATAAATTGCACGTGTCACCTACTGATGACATACAGTAATTACCATTAATTGCCTAACTCACGTGAAGAAAACAGAAAATATGTCAACAAAAAGGCATTTTCATTCATTTATTTTGCAGTTTACGTTGTTTTAAAGGTAGAATCAGCAGAATCATGGACGTCAAATATTGACGTTTTGATAAAACATCCCAAGCACAGCAAAATAATGAAAAAATAAGAAATTACAGGCAGAGGGCAAAGTCTCTGCAGAGGCACCAACACACTTCAAGTGGGCCATAAGTGATAATTGGAAGGATATGTGCCTCTATATATTGTTTTTTTTTAAATAAGTTAAATGTTGCATATTATGTATTTAAAATACCATCAGTGTTATTTTTTGTATCTTATAGTTTCTGGAGTATAAATTTGATCCTTTAATTGGCTTCAGCGGTGCACAGAGGTGCAGCTTCACCGACACCTCTGCTGCTCTCAGGATAAAAGCGGGATTAATCAAACGCTATCATTAATAATGCGCGTACGGGTCAAAGGAGGGAAACGTGGCTTCCGATTAGACTCACTCGCCTCGTGTTAATCTCTCGGTGACCTGTGTGATCTGCAGGTCCGTCAATACGGACTACTTAGCAGATGAAACCAGAGTCTACATCAACTTTTATCCTGCTCATCCACAGGGCGAGTGCGAAATTAAGAAAGCGCTCTTTCCCCCTTTAGCTTCTCTGGTTACAAATGAGGGAGAAAAATGAATTTTGTCCGGGAGTTTTTTTTGTTGTTGTTGTTGTTTTTGTTTTTTTGCTCAAATCGAAAACCGATCAAAGATAATTTTTTAATTTCCTTCCACTGCTGATTTAACACATGTCCTGAATTCCTTCAAATCAACAGAACTCTTTTTGAAAATAAAATGCCTCTTCGCTCACACCAAAACAGCCAAAACCTCATTTTTTGTCGCTTTTCAAGATGATTAGCAGTAAAATAAAAGCGTTTTATGGGTCACACTTTGGTGGTTTGTTGTTTATTTTTTAAGGGATTTTCTGAAGGAATCAGGTCATAGACTTAACCAACCTCTCTCCTCCCTCTCCCCCTCTCTTCCCCCCGTCTGTGTGTGTGCAGGGAGAGAGAGAGAGAGAGAGAGAGAGAGAGAGAGAGAGAGAGAGAGAGAGACAGGTGCAGCCATCCTCCTTTTAAAAAATCCCAGAGTCGCAGTGTTGTGTGAAAGGCGGCGTAACTGCTGATATAACCTGACTGAAGCAGCACCGAGAGGGGGTTTCAAACCCGTCCTTCCTGTGATCTTTTGAAGCCTCATAAATCCGCTTTTATACCTCCGCAGTTTGTTAATGAAATGTACGTTTTAAGCACACATGCACGGCTTAGCGCGACAAAACCTTTTAGTATAATAAGCCAACTCGCTCCGGCATGAAACCATTAGGGGGGGGCAGACAGAAGAAGACACAGGAGCAGCAGCACATGCAGGTGATGATGATGAAGAGGAAACAGTCACCACATGTGATCACCGCAAACTACCAGCAAGGTCACCCAACAAATAATTGTGATCATAATAATGTGATGCTCCGGTGATTCCAGTTTCTCTCTCTCTCTCTCTCTCTCTCTCTCTCTCTCTCTCTCTCTCTCTCTCTCCCCCGGTGTGCTCCTCCGTCTCACTGAGGTCAGAGGTCAGGGTCACCTGCAAGGTGTCAGCTGTTTGCTCAAGGACATTTCAGCAGGGAGGAAGATGATGTGTCTAAATGAATGAAAGTGGCGAGAGATGATAAATATTGTTAATTCATTTCATTTTGAGGGAAATGCGGAGTTTCGATGTTTTTTTCCCCCTTGATTAGCTGATAAGTCCATCAGTGATCCAAATGAAAAAAGATTCGCTGCTCACTATTTTTAGTAATCGATTAATCGTTTCAGTCATTTTTCAAGCAAAAAAAATGTCAAACATTTGTTGGTTGAAGCTTCTTAAATGTGAGAATTTGGTGCATTTTTGTCATTTATGATAGTAAAAAGAAAAACTGAAGAAGAAGTTGAAAACGCCACTTTTGGCTCTGGGAAATTAGGGGCAGCATTTTTCTACATTATACAGACTAAATGATTAATCCATTAATTTTTTAAAGTCATGTTTTCAAGTAAAATGTGTCTTCTTAAATACGATGATTTGCTGTTTTTCTTTGTCATTCACGACAGTAAATGAAGATTATTTAGGTTTGAGGCTGTAATGAGCAATTTGAAAACGTCACTTTGGGCTCTGGGAAACTCACACTTTTCTCTGTTTTATAGACTTAATCAATTAATTGTGAAAATAATAGTTGCAGTTGCAGTCCCAGTGTGACATTACTTGATGCCACTGGAGTGATTTTCCTGTTTTTTTTCTACTTTAAAAATATCCAAATAATGACACTAATTTCAAAGAAAATCTTGAAAACTTGTGAAAACGCCATTCTTCAGCATTTTTGAAGGTCGTTTTTCATAAATACGAAACACACACGAATATGGGACTGGCTTATATGAAGATCTGAGAGCATTTTAAGACATTTTAGTATCGCAGTTTGTATGTGTGCCAGCTAAATGTCAAGGGCATCCAGGGGTGGGAAATACGTGTAGAGGATTATATGGAGAAGGTGGATGAGGATTTTTTTTTTTTTTTGGATTGGATGGATTTCGACATTCACCACCTAATCAATACCGACTCTTCGCTCTCTCTTTTGATCTTTTGATTTCTTAAAAATATCTTTTAAAAAAAAGATGTCATTGTGTAGAAAATATGTGATGTAACTTATTTGAAATATCTCATGTGGCCTTTTAAAAATGATTTTAATGTAATTTAAGACAACAAATGTAAATATTAGCTAATAATTAATTAGTTATTATCAAAATCTATATTAATTGGTGTTACAAATATGAAAAAAGGCATTTTACGTCATACCTGCAGGTATAAATGTTCAAATTACAATGTTCCAGGACGAATTAAAATCCAACAACAATCTTTGCATCGAAATCAGATGTTTGTGAAAGCAGATTTTTTGAAAGGCAACTCATTTAATTAATGAGGTGAGTGAGGAGTTGGGGGCAGCAGCTATTAAAACGATATGATAAATTAATGGCATTGTTAGCGCGCCTGTAATTACGAGCATTATGTTAATTATTTTACACCAGTAGCCAAATCTTCAGCTTGTCAGATTTAATAAAAACAAGATGTTCTCAAAAAAAATGAAAAAAAATAAAATAAAATAAAAAATCTCACCACATCCCGAAATCTGTGCGCCACACAACAGTTGTTGCTCAAAAAATAATAAATTATTGACATATTTTTCTGTCTAATTGGATTTTTCATGGTCGACAGTGTGGATTCTGCAGAGCCCTTGAAGGCAGCCATGTGAGCTGGGTTTTCTTTTTTTCCCCCCCTTTCTCTTTTTGGAAATCACCATTTTCAGCCCTTCTCATAGAATCCACTCTATCAACCTGCGAGTTTCTGTCAAACAATATGATGGAGCCCATTTTTTAACCCTCCCTCCTCCTGCAGGATGAGCCGCAGCCTGATCTCTGCTACACAACAAAGCACAAAGGGCCCAAAATAGGAGATCCACGTGTGTGTGTGTGTGTGTGTGTGTGTGTGTGTTTATATGTTGGACGTCCCATCTATTTGACGCGTCTGTATGAAGACAGCACGCTGCAGATCAGACTGCACATGCAGGACTCACCTCGTGTCTTAACTCACTTCAGCTTCTCGTTTCGTTCATATTTTTGGGCTGAGATAGTTCATGTGATTATGGGCTCTGTAGTCGTTGTTGTAATTATTCAGGTGTGTGATAACAGCATCTTTAAAAGGGAAAAAACACACCTTTCCAGTTGATTTTATATTTGGTTATAGCCACCAGTTCACTGAGGTTCTTGCTGCATGTTGCCAAATAGTGCTGCAACCGGTGAAAAGATTTTAAATTACATTAAGAAACATACCTTTTAGTTAATATATTTATTTTTTTAGGTTTCCGGTTTGCAGAATGAGTGGACAGCTGCATATTTGGGTCTGTGAGGTCTTCAGGCTTGTCCGCGGCCTTTTTCTCCTTGCAGGCTTTTACGGTGTCACCATTTGCAAACTGTATTTTGGCCATGTTTGCTTTATAGTTTTAGAAATCATTCTTGAGAATGAGGTGATTAAGATGGAAGCATAGTAGTGGTTTTCAAGCTCCGGTCCAGGGACCAGCGAGGGTCCTGAGTGGATTATAGTGGGTCCAAGCGGAATATAATATTTTAACTTTTAGCACATTTTGGAAATTGCAGCAAGGGAATGAATAGGGTTGGCCGTTTCGATTGTTTATCATTTATAGTTATCCTAGTTTGATCATTTAATGGCAGAAGATTTTATTATTTTCTAAAATAAAAATAAATGTAAAAATGCTCAGAAATAATTCCTTAACACGAAGTCTTCTCAAATTGGGGGTTCATGATTATAATGTTAATCTATTTTTGGGGGGTCTTTGATATTTAAAAGTTTGGGAATCCTTGATCCACAGAAAACATCTGGATTTATCTCATCAGGCGAATTGTGATTACCCCACCAAAAATCCTGACTAAAATGCAATTAGGCTAGTATCTAAACAATTTGAAAAACGTGGTCTTCTTTTATATATATATATTTATCTTGTTACAACAAATATCAGCAAAATCTTGTAAAATGTCCCTTGTAGAGATAAACGTGTGGTGAAAAATCACTTTCCATCAGTCCAGTAACGAATATGTTAATGTCTGGTCACCAAATCATACGTGGGCGTTGAGGTCTCAAAACCTCTCTTTCATTGTCATCTTTGATTATTAGGCTATAATTATTTTTTTTCAGTTAAATTGAGTCATTGCGTATGTTTACATCTCAATTTAAGTACAAAACAAAACAAAGCTGAATTATTTGCAGGACGACTGGAAAACAGCTTATTTATTTATTTATTTATTTATTTATTTATTTATTTATTTATTTATTTTTATTGTATTTGTATTAAAAATTATAATGTTATGTGTCTTATTGTGCAAACTCTTAAAAACACTCCAGCATCGTCTCCACGCAGCTCCTCCGCTCCGTCCGTCCACCGCTGCTCTCCTCCGGCTGTCCGTCAGTGGGAAGCCCCCGGTGATGAGGCTGCTGCTGCTGCTGCTGCTGTTGCTGGTGGTGGTGGTGGGAAAGTGACACCTCCAGCTAAATGCAGCCGGATTACCATGCCAATGTGTACTTGTTAAGTATGTGCAATGTCACCCAGTTTGTAGGCTTTTTGTCATTCAGATTGAGGCTGAAAAGTTGCACATCAGTGCATCACCGTGTTGTGTGAGCGCTGTAAACGGCGCAAATTGGCCCAATAGCGAGCATTTAACACGGTGTCAAAACACATGCAACCCGGCTTTGCGCCATCATTGTCTGCATAAAACGATAGTAAACAATGTGCTAATACAGTCAAGGATGGTGAATGGTTGGGGTAATTGGAGTTTAATAAATTGAGCAGGAAAAAATCGAATTTAAGTCGCCAGTAATGTGCTTGTCTGTATAAAAATCACATTTAGGAACAAAATATTGTGTATTGAATCAGGACATTTCAGGAAAAACATAACATACAAATACATATATGTATATTTTATGTTTCATGATGCTGTGTCCAGCTTGAAAAAATGTTAATTTGTTCACAAAACCCAAACAGAATAAAATAAAATCCCAAATTCAACATGGTTCCCAAAAAAAGGGCCGAATGTGAAAATCATGTTGTGACTCCTCCCCACCCTGCACTAATCTTAATGTGAGGCAGCTTTAATTCACACCAAAGGGAAACTCTCATTCAGTGCGACCCCTGAACTCAATATCCTCTTGCCTATTGATGCATACATATATGTAACATCACACTAAATTACCTCCCACATCCCGCCTGGCCTGCCCATAATAATATTCCTTCACATAATCTGTCAAGTTCCTCACAAAAGACACTTTACCTCCTCTCGAACCCAATTACAGGAAGAAGCAGGAGAAGAGGGGAACAAAGCTTTAGACTTTTAGATTTTTTTGATTGATGTAAGTGTATGTTTTTGTTTTAAAAAAAGTCTGTGGTGATAAAATAGACACCACTATGGTCTATAATATGATTTATTCCCATGAAGGCCTAATGCTGCTTAAGGCAAATTTAATTCATAATATATAGCTTGTACTTTATCCCTTATATTTGGTTTGTAAAAAAGTGTCCTTGTCTGTTATTCCAGTGGGGAAGTGCATGTCCCACATCCTAATCAAAGTCGCTCTGCTGTCTCTTGAAATTAAGGACTGCACCTTTAAATTGTCAATTACTCTGAGGTTAAGTGGACTGAATAGACCCAATGATTCAAATCAGGTGTTACAATTTACTGCACATGGCTATCTGACTTCATCTCATTTTGTCCTGAGTCTCTGTGGCAGACAATGAAGTGATTTATTACACAAAGGAGAAAATACATACATTTGTATGTTTTGGTCTCATGTAATACACGATTGCTTAGTCATCATTTCATCATATCACATCATTTTAAAGAAAAGATTTTTTTTTTTTTTTACAACACACCAACAGACTTTCATTCTTCGTCATTTGTTTCAGTTCTCTTACACACAAAAAAGCACAAAAACTGTCAAAACAGGCCCAGGTTTGGTAAATAATGCACCGATGTGATATTGGATGAACTATACCCAGCACCAGTGGGTTGTTCTGACCCTGTGTTAATGTTATTTTTTAATATTACTGTTGGGTTATTTACCCAAATTAAAATAAGGTTATTTTGACCCAGTGCTCAACGCATCATGCTCAAGTTTTACCTCAAAACTGTGACAAATGTTTTATAACTTAATTGTACCCCGTACACACAAAACAACTGGTTGTTTTGATCAAGTGATAGTATTATTTTATACATTACTATTTAGTTATTTATCATATCTAAAATAAAGGATACATTTGCAAACGGGTGGAATCTACTTTTAGAATTGTATATCTCTTTTTTTTTTTACTGACTTTTAATAACATGTGTATCCTTTGCAATTTTGAATGTGGTGTACTTCATTTTGTACAACTTAATAACAAAAAAAGGAGCATGTTGTGTCTAACTCTGGGTCGGTATAACAGTATATAACAGAGGAAATCCAGATCATTTTCTTAAGTAAATGTAACAATCAACCCATTGCAAGTAAATGTCTTGCATTAAAAATGTCACTCAAGAAAATTTTCAAATAAAGTATCAACAGCAATTTAAGTATTTGATTCAGAAAAATGGCCCTTGCGACTGTTAAACTGCTGTATCATTAGAACACTATTACACATGTAAGCAGCATTTTACTGCTGTAGTTGAGGTGAAGCTAGTTTTAAGTATTTTATATACAGTAGGGCTGCAACAAATGATTATTTTCATTATGGATTAATCTGTCGATTATATTCTTGCTTAATTGGTTTGTAAAACTTTAGAAAACAGTGAGAGATGCCATCAGAATCGCCAAAGTCAAACCTTCAAAATGCCTGTTTTGTGCGTCAAACTTCAAAATTATTCAGTTTATTGTTATTTAAGACAAAAAAAATAGAGATCAGATCCTCACTTTTGAGAAGCTGGAACCATGAAATTACTGGTATTTCTCTATGATAAATGGCTTAAAAGATGAATCAGTCATTAAACTGAAACTGATATTATATTAATATGATATAATACAAGCACTTTAAAGTTGTAGTTGAATAAGAGGACATAGATGCTGCCCACCACTGCAGAATGAGCATATATTAGTTTTGATAAATAACCCAGCAGTAACATAAAAAATAACTCTAACACAGGGTTAAAACCCAGTGATTATTCCTGTGATTTTTCTCATATTACAGTGTTTACTTTTACTTTTCACTACAAGATTAAACATGTCTGGATAATAAAGTTAACAGCCACACAGTGTTAAAACCCAAACAAAGTTACCACCCTCACACCCACGCCGGGAGTCCAAAGTCAGCCACACAAGCATCAATATTTTACATTCCCTCAAGAATCCTCTTTAAAGATGCAATCAATGCCTCCTATTCATTATCCATGTGTATGTCTTCTAGGTATGGCCTTTGTCATTAAGCAATAATTCACCCCTCCACAGTCCCACATTACTCCGCTGCTCCATACTTTTACAAATGCCTCGGGGCTATAAATACTAATGAAATCTCTTTGCTTAATTTGATTTTGCTGGTACACTTGCAGTTATGGCTGAACTTTCCCACGAGAGAGGCTGATTGAACACTTTCAAGTCCTTATGGAAGCAGGAAAACATTCCAAAGAGCTGGGGAGATCATTTCCATAATTACCCCGATTGGCAGCCTAATGACCTTCTGTGACAATAAAAAGATCTCTTGTTAATTCCATTTCTGTCGCTGACATTCAAGAGATTCCTATCTTACATGTTTGAGGGTTCACAAGATAACAAGTGTACTTTTTTTCCCTCCCGTTTTCAGCCAGCAAAAGAGCAGCCCCATTCAGCTTCGCTTCCCCCCCAACACTCTGCAGTGATGTGGCTCTGCTCTGCTGTGAAAGGGATCTGCTTGTGCCTGCACGGCTCGTCCACCCTGCCCCAAAGTTGGA